>CAVNYN010222224.1:0-64202 GCA_963692815.1 Nyctanthes arbor-tristis
GAAAATTGCATCACAAAAAGCGAACCTGAGGTTGTTGCTCCGGCACATCCAGGGATCACTGGTCATGTCTCTTCTGTTATTGGTGCCCATGGTTCCATTCTTGGGAACTGATTCTGTAAACACCTATTTTAGGGAGAAGATTGTGTCTAATGAGAGTAATGGCTAACTTGCCTCCTCCTCAGCAGCGACTAAATGTCCTAAGAACGTGATTTTATACTTTCATCCATTAGGAGACATACGTATAAAGGTTCTGGAACGTTTGTTGTACAGTCATTACCGTATATTAAGATGCAAAAATCTCAAGAGTGCTTAAATATGAAATAATAGTAGAATTACTATCCCTAGAGCAGGTGCTGCTACTCTTTTATATTATGTATTACTAAGAGGAGCTATTCGGAATTTGATTATGAAGGTCTTTTAATTGCTTGAGTTTTCAGGATGTTATTTTTTCATATCTGTTTCAGTATTTGATTATCAGGCTCCTACATAAAGAAGGTATGCAATTTATATTATTTTCCCCTATTTTGTAGGATTACGGTCACTGGGATGTAATCGATCCCTTGCCTTCTTATGGTCGAGGAATTGAAGTACCTGGTCGAAGATATCGCAGCTTGATTACAGGACAGGACTTAATTGATGTGGTGATAACAGGTAACAAGTAAAATTGAAAGTTTTCTGGTTTATGTATAGGGAAAACCAAAAAATTAAAAAAATAAAAATTCTGCTTGACATTGTGTGGAAAGAAAAAATCATAATAGAATTTATACAAATTCAATAACGGTGATCTTTTTACAGAGTCTCTATTTCTTTGCCTTTTATTTTTTTCATTTTCATGCGGTGTGTTTACTTTTACCTACTTTACAGGCAATAATGCAACAATTGATGGCCAGGGTTCTGTATGGTGGGAGAAATTCAGTTCTCACTCCCTGAATTACAGTCGACCACATCTAATAGAATTCATAAGCTCAAACAATATTGTTATATCAAACTTAACATTCTTAAATACCCCTTCCTGGAACATTCACCCGGCATTCTGCAGGTAGCTCAGTTACTTCATGTAACACCCAAATTTCTTTTTCGCTTCTCTTCTTTTATTTGGTTTGAAAGCATATCAAATATATGTCTAGTTTTAATTAGTGATGTCTTCTAATGCAGTAAAGTGCTAATCCAGAACATAACAGTTCATGCTCCTCCGGACTCTCCAATCATAAGCGGGATAGTGCCAGGTCTTTTGAATCACATTCACGTTTTCATTTATCTTTTGGTTGATGATATACATTTTACATGATATGTCTGTTAAATAGAAATGTTGTCACTTTCCAAGTTGGGTGCTTTAGTTCTGACTTCTTGCATATATCAACTTCAGATTAAGCTATGTTGTCAAAACACAATCAGCATTTTATTTGATATAAAGATAAATGTAATGGAAACATAGATGCATGTTTGACTAAGCTTGAAAGAATTTACTTGCGTAAGTTTTCTTTCTATTAAATCAAATTTTAATTTCAATAACTAAATTTTACTAATCTTATCCACTTTTATTTAAGGGCAGAGTATTACTTCACATTTTCTTGGTTCCTGTGTTAGCCTTACCATTCTATTATTTTCCTGTATAATAAGATATTGAAACATAAATTCCAGATTCCTCCGACCACGTCTGCATTGAAAACAGTAACATTAGCTCGAGTTATGATTCTGTCGTGCTCAAAAGCGGTTGGGATGAATATGGAATTGAATATGGAGAACCAACTGCTAATGTCCATCTTCGAGGGCTCCGTTTGAAGGCTTTTTCAGGCTCTGCTATGGCTTTTGGTAGTGAGATGTCAGGTGGCATTTCCAGTATACTGGTAGAGAAACTTCAGGTGCAAGACTCACTGGTTGGAATTGAGCTGAAAACTGCGATAGGACGAGGGGGCTATATCAAAGGAATCTACATATCAGATGTGTTCATGGAAAATGTGCAGCAAGGAATTAAGGCCACAGGTCAGTGGGATACGCATCCGGATGACAAATATGATCCCTCTGCATTGCCGGTAGTCAGTGAACTGACTTTTGCCAACATAACTGGTATAAACATTACTACAGCCGGCTACTTCTCTGGTATTGAGGAATCTCCCTTCACTTCTATATGTCTCTCCAACATTTCTTTCTCGGTTACTACTGACAATTCCACATCATGGGTGTGCTCTAATGTCTCGGGTTCCTCGAAAGATGTGTATCCTGAACCTTGTCCAGAACTTCAGATCTCAGTATCTTCCAATTGTTCCTTCCTTTCACATCCAAATTGCCAAGTTGCATATTCTTGATTCAAACTGTGCCTAAAGCTCAAAAAAAAAAAAAAAGGATTCATTTATTGATCTGTACAATGCAATACAACATTTCCTCAACCAGTTACGGCGCACAATGTTCCAATAATGCGAGAACCCGAATCATCCTTCTCTTGCCTTTCCAAGCTATCATTGACAGACTCATGCTTGCTTCAAATTCTTCCAAGTGGTGCCCGCTCATATTCCTATTCCTTGTGTATAGTGTCGGCTTCTTCATTCGTGTGTAAGAAAAGTTTTGGTAGTGCAGATCATTCGGATACTTGTTTCTTTATGCATCATTCTTCATTTCAAACTAGTAATTTCATTCACATTGTAAATTCGGGTGGGGACTGAAACGGTGTCATGACTGAAGATTTATTATATAGTTGAAATTTCAATAAAATTTCCTTTGTTTCTCTCAATTTGGATCAGGTGTCCGCTGACGTAGATTTTTTTTTTTTTTTTTCTGTGGGAGGCATATGCTTCTTTATATTGGCTTAAACTACTGACTATTTTATCTTTCCAAAAAAATAATAATTTCTATTTCGTTGGATTTTATGCGTTTACATTGGCTTCAATGGTTAGAAAAATTCTAGGGGACATGAAAATGGGGCATTATTATGTGATATTTTTATGTGACACACTTGTATTGGATGATGAAAAAGTAACCATGTAATCATCACCCAATGAAAATGTGCCACATAAGAATGTCACCTAATAATGTCCACTTTTCATGTCCCCCTAGAATTGCTCCAATGATTAATCTAGGAGCATCTTGATCACTTCTAATACCAAATTCTTTGAAAAGGAAGCCTTTACAAATATCTTGAACCACAAAACATGAAATGACAGCAAAAATTGACAGGCTCCAAATACTTGAAGAAGTGGGGAGGGGGTGGAATCAAAGAGCGGTCACTCTTATTCTTTTGGCTGCTTCCAATTCGCATACTTGAGAGGGGAGAGTTGCTGTTTCATTTCCATCGACAATGTCCATCCATAGCTTCTGAAGATCCTCCAAACTGTTCTTTTTCTGTACAAAGAAATGAAAAACATTAATTCTAGCGAACTTTATCAAAATAAAAATGCTATTCAGAATGAAAGATAAAAGTCCAAAACTCCAAACTAATGAGAGTTCTCTCTTTCAATCAATGAAACCATCTCTTGCAGGAATTCACAGAAATCCTGTAACACAAACTTATCTGATGATTACTTGAGGCGGACTCGATATTTCTTTTCTTTTTCCCCCCCACATAATCAGAAATCTTACAATGGGTAGGATAATAATTCATGAAATTTTATGCCTACTATACTCAAACATGCGTTGACACATGCTCCTTTAGGGGGGGGGGGAAGGTGTACCAGCACAACTCAACAGTAATTTTAAACGTGTGCTATCTTCAGTTCAGCTCACTAAATTAATTTCAAGCATTTCTGTGTTATGGAACAAGAGGAAAATCATACATTGTCATCATCCTGGTCTTCCAGAAGGTCAAGAAATCCTGCATCGTAGTTCGTAGATTGATCTCTTTCCCCTGTCTGATAAAACTGCAAACGAATGGCCAAAGTCAATGTTAACATTGCCAGGCCATGAATTCATCCAGCTAATAGAATTAACATTTTTCTCCTCTCTTTAACTCACCTGAATATGCTTCTTGAATCTGTTGAAACTTCTTTTTAGCTTGGTGGGCAACGGTGGGATCCTTAATCCTCCTGTCAGGGTGCCATTTCTGTAATAACGAAACCACATATGTATCAGTATTGCTCAAACTTCAGAATCAGATGAATGATGAATCTTTTTTCTTTGACACTGTTGATGCAGTTTGATCCTCTTCCCAACGGGCCAGGGATTTAAGAAGAACTGAAGAAGAATTCAAGTTTATTGAAAATGTTAATGGCAGTTTTAAGAAACTTACCAATGCCAGCTTCCTGTAAGCGCCACGAATTTCAGCATCCGAAGCCTGTTTACAAATTCCCAGCACAGAATAATAACATGAACCTTCACTAGGAACTATTTCCATACCGGACATGGTCTCAAGAGACGAAAAAAAATCTTCAGAAATCCTAGCATGCAATGACTAATAAAAGAAAGAAACTCAATACCACTTTTTGGGTGAGAACTTTTTGTGGATGGAAATTAAAAATAAAATAATGGTAGCATGGAAAAGGTAAGGCAATTGGATGTTTGTTTATAGTAAGCACAAGATTCCACCGCAAAAAGAAGTATCTGAGGGTTTGCTTAAAAGAAGGTTCCAGTCTTCCAGAGATACCTAAAAATAACTGTTGAAGATTTGTGGAATGTAGCCCACAAACTCTGGCGTAAGGAATCTAGGGATATAACTGCCTGTGAAACACGCTGTTTCGCCAGTACTATAATCTTAAAATGTGTTCCGCCATGGTAGCTGACTTGGTGGGTTTTGTTTTGTGGTCACCTGAGCCTCAGTACTAACTTCCTTTTCTTTTCCTTTTTATTATTTCTTTGGAGAGAACTCATGTAAGAGCATGAAACAAAATCATCCTAATAGCATCTTCAATGTAATAGTATTAAGAAACCGCATCACTATTTAGAGTCATTATAATATCAAACATCTCGTGTTTGAATATTATTATAATAGAAGAAAGTGCCACTCCTTCCACCATTTATTTTATTCATTTTTCTCCAATATCTACATCTACCCCCCCCTCCACAAAAAAAAACTCTAACAATAGCATTGCACCTAGGCCTTAATCTTTTGCGTTGGACATGCCAAAAGGATTTCCCATTTCTTTGATGATAGTTTTGAAATTGTAATTTCCCAGATAAATACAACCTTTTTAAGAGTTTAATAGAACCGGCATAAATCCTACAGTAGAAACATGGAAGCGCCAGAGAAATAAACCTGGTCAAGAAACATATCTAAACTACATAAACACAAGCAATAAAAAATAAATGCGAAGAAACAAACTGAAGTTAAGGACTCCACGTCTGATGAACAGTTTTTATCAGCCAGTGTCAGAAGAATGAGTTTACCAGTACAGCAACTAGCCCACGGCCCAAACACTAGAAGTTCATTTACTGATATCTCGGAAGACAATGTGAAGAAACATTTACAGGGCTCAGAAATGTATAGAAATTCCTTGAAAAATGAATTGCTAATTTTCAAATATCCTGTATTGTAGAGTAATTTATCATCATTATCAATGTCAGTATAATATCCACCCTTTATGCTGCTGCGAAGACTCTGGCATCATCACACATGTTTAATGAGGCTGCAGTTGCCTAATGAATGCTGGTGCCGAATAAAACACATTACCAAATTGGAACAGATTATAAACCGAAGAGACACCAGGCTGGCTTAATTTGATCAGACAAAAGATTTATCATTTTAAATTCCTCCGAGCAATCTATTATTGGCAATCTCCCATGTACTTAAAAAATCTTCAAAATGCTTGTGGATGTGGTGGATCCGGAGGGAATACTGTGATAAGAAAGCGGTGAATCATTTCAAAGCTGGTAAATGTAATTACGGCAGCTGGTGTGGTCCTAAGAAGATTAGTGGCACAACCCCGGTAAAAACCTGGGATTCCTTCTTGCTGAAAAACCTTCTTAATGCAGTCAATAACACCGGAATACCGCTTCTCAGAGTGGCGCCCTTGCTCTTGAAGTCTTGAGCGCACGACCTGCACATGACATTTGTCAAAACATATCATTTATCAAAGGTAGGAAACATTAATCAAACCTTTTTGGAGAAAATAGATTCACATTAACAGATTTATCAACCATCAAGCTTAGTTCGTTAAATTTCAGAAGTAAAAATTAACGACTTGAATAAAAAATTAATACCATGCACTACCAAAGGTGTAGAATCATATACAAACCCAAAATGTTTTTTTATTGCATATAGCAAGACATGGTATTATTGTACACTGATGTACAAAAATATTAGAAACGACTTACATATTATAAAGATATATCTAAATTTACAAAGTATCATTTAATTAATTTAAGTCAGAAGGAAAGAGAAGATATCAAATGCAACGAAACAAGCAAACAAGACTTCAAAAATTTACCATTGACGAACAAATACCCATTCCCACCCATAACCCAGAGAGAATGGAAAATCAAGGACATACACATATAACGATACCAGATATATTGTCCAATTTTTCATGTTTACATTTTTAACCCAGACAATGGGACATCAAAAAGACACCTATCGATAATGATACCAGATATATTGGCATTTTCATTTTCATGTATTCTGTTTTTCCGAAAACAACAAACATGATGGGATTTCGTGGTTGTATGGAATTGTTTTGAAATAATCAATTCACGGTGGGATTTCATGTTTGTATGGAATCGTTTTGAAATAATCACTTCTCTGCCATATTCATTCTCAACTCCACATTTTTAGGAGAGTAAAGAAAAAAGAAAAATTATCCTTCACATCTTATAACTTTTTCCCAATTTCTAACCGCACATCTTCTCAGAAAAATCACTTTTCACAAATCAGAAGTCAAAACCATTCACCACCTTATAACTTACTTGTCCCAATCATTCAGTAGATTAAACGGGTACCCTAAGTTTTCCTGTTTATTCCCTGTTGTTAGAAAAACGTAAAGGGATGCCTAAGCACCTTGTAAATACATCTTTTTACACAGAAGGGGTGCAATCATACTGTGGAAAGCCTTCAAGCAATACCTCGTGTGGATATGTCAACGTGGAAGCAAATATTTTAGAAACTGACGAAGCTATGGCAACATCTCGTGGACCAAGTTGATCTGTTTTGGTGTGATCTGCCATTGTAGTGGCAAAGTTTACAAGATTCACATTTTAATCCAGATAGGGAAAAGGGAGGGGGGTACGTATAGCGGAACAATTACCTCGTTCAGCCAAGTAACTTTTAATCTTCTCATATGTTGGAAATTGAATAGCTACATGACTAACGCCAGCCAAAGCTGGCACAAGACCACTGCCCACCGCAAGCACATGATGAACAAGGCAGGAAGTGAATATCTTAATGAGAACTTTATCCACCATATCATTATGATGATGTGAAAGAAATAAAGTAACCTGTACAACCCACGGATGCCCTCTTCATGAGCAATTCTCCTCAAGGCTGAAAGTGTGCTCCGGTAAGGGACCAGACCCGGCCTCATTCCTTGAGTCTGCATAGTGAATACACAGGGGATAGAATTTGTCATGCTTGGAATAATCTTTAGCTTGAAAGTTTCCAGGAAAGCCCAAAAGACCACTCGTCACATCCTCTCTCATTGGTGTTATTCAACTAATCTAGTCCAATTCCTCCATAGATGTCTACAACACTATATTTGTTCCATCAGAACCAATAGCAAGATTATCTACAATTTGCTTTAGAAGGACCTTCTACAAAAATATATCTCATTCTAAAGATGCAGTTTTAATCATTCTCTTTCATGATTTCCTTTTCCAATTTCAATGAAATTCCTTTCTATGCCCTCAAATATCAAAAGAAGATAAATCAAGATGTTTTTCCAATGAGCCCGGGAAATCTCATGAAAGAAACTGAAAGTCTAAGCCAACTTATGAAGCCGTAAAAGATGCACCTAGCTGTGACTGATGAACAGTAATGTCATTTTATCTACAAATCAAAATATCTGACTATATCTATTCCAACGAAAACAAGTCAAACATAGACCTCCCTTGGTATATCCGCTCTCTGTAGTACCAGATAAAATTGAAGCTTTTCGCAATGTGAGTCTGAAACAACTATTCAACTCTTGTCTATCTATTAATTGAGTGAAATAGTAAAAACGAATGAAGCTAAATCACATTTATTTCTGAGCGAAGAATTTAAGGCTTCATTAGTGCCTATGTTTTGCTAAAATTAGCTTCATCGTACGCTATTAACAGCGCGGAAACCTAACTAAAACATGAATTAAAATTACAAAATAAAATGCAACACTGATTGAAGCAGATAGCCATACTTGTAGTCTTGTCTTGACAACCCAAAGAGGATTTGTGGTAATTGTTGTTGCAGCTCCAGCACCAGAAGCAGCTACCATATTTGCACCAATAGATAGCTGATGATTTGTATCTGTAATTTCCAGAGACACAGGACACCATCAATGAAGTAAAAAAGGAGCACGGTTGATTGGGAACTAGCTAATATATCAATAATTAACCAAATTCTCATACAAGATCATTTAGAAATCCCAAAAGAAAGTAAGCTATGACTAACCATCAGCTCCAAGAAAACTTTTTAGTTGATCATATATGGTAAAGTATACCTGCAAAAGTTATAAATAAGGTCAGATCATCTTGACTGAAAAATAAGGTCAGATCATCTAGATTGAACTTATTCTCCTCTGGGCTAACAAATGCAAAATAAAATATGAAATTTTGGCACACGGGCTACTGTAAAAATTTTGACACGTGTCTTGTCCTCTAAGCTTGGATGTCAAAACCATTAACTATTTCAGTAAAACTTGGGCGCCTATAAAAAACAAAGCAAAGTATATCGCACCGCCCAATTCGGAAGCAATGCCAGCACTGTAGGGGAAAGTCCACGGTACATGCCACGCAACCCCTCCTTCTGGAATATCTGTTCTAAACTTCCTACTATAACGCTACCTGGCCAAGAAGTGAAAAAAAAATATCCATCTTCAATTTGATTAAAATTGATCTCCAAACTCCAATTTCAGCTTGCCTTTGATGCTATTAAAATTTCTTAGCAAAAGTACTTTCTTATTCAAGGAAAAATAGCAAAAAATGCAAATCAACAATCTTCAATCACTGTTAAGTTTTCTTGCCTTTAATATTAGCATTAGCAATACGCCCATGGACTTGAAACCTAGTCTTGATAACATCTAAAGGACACACAAAAGTCGCAGCAATAACACCTGCAACACACTAAAATTCCTGTAATGAAGTCACAAATAGCAAATTCTAGATGAAAGACTTGCTCACTTTTCAGATTGACAAGTTGACGGCAATCAAACAGCAAAACAATTACTTACGACAAACCTAGTAAGACAAGTGTAAAAACGGGCGAGGAAACTTTTACCAGCTGCAGCACCAGCTCCGGCATTGCAGAGGAGTCCTTTGGGACTAGGACGATGGGCATCGGCGGCCATTGAGAAATCTACAACAATCGGTTACAAAAAAATCAATGATTCTTGAAAGAATAGAAGAGATAACTACGCCCTGATTGTTGACGGATTCCTCTCTCGAGAGGCCGGTTGCAGAGAACCAGTGTGGCATGGCCAATCCCTACAACTCCAATTGAAGAATTAAAGAAGCGCTCTTTCCAGAAACAAGTCAATGACAAAATCAACGGAAAGAAGGCAATTGTACAGACATCTGTACACTAATTCTAGTTGCGAAAACGAGATGTATTCATGCTTGTTGTTGGATGGCCGGCGATGGGATCGAGAATTTGAGAAAGAAATGGCCAGGGGGGTTAGAGAGAGAAGAAAGAGGAAAAAAAAGAAAATTGAAAGGACTGAGTTGAAACGGAACTCGCTCTCAATTCTCGAATGATTAATTATTCCAACCTGTCGGCTGGACTCGGGTGCTATATCCACCGGACGATTCGCCACATATGGGTCCCTCGTAAGTTATAAAGCTGGCGCACGCTCCCATTCATTTGACTATTGTATTTTGCACAATAAAATGAGCTAATTTGTTTTATGCTTTATTTAGCTACAAATCTATCACTTTCAGGTGTTATATATTTTCCAGTTTTTTGACGGAGATGTATATATGTAAGATAAACTGTTTCAAAGTTATTATTATAATAATAAAGTGTTACCACTTACCAACAAATAATAAAGTTTATAAAGACATTCGGGGAAAAGAAGAATAAAGAAATAAATAATCCAATGCCTTGTAGAAAAATGAAAATTGCAAAATATAAATCTATCTATATATTAATTAAATGAAATGAGCTGCGGTATAATTTTGCCGCAGTTTTCCCGCCACTTTTCCTAGAAATAGGGATAAGTTGGTCTTTTTATTTTCAAGTGTGATAATCAGTACAATAAATTCTTTTTATATCTTTTTTTATTTATTTTCTACCTAAGTTATCTTTAAAATTGTTTATTTATCTCATTTTCATAATTCTATCTTAATCTTCCTAATTCAATCTTCAAGTTATCTTATATTCATTTTTTTTAAAATTTCCCTTTCATTCACATGAATCCAGTAATCATGATAATTTTCTCCATACTTTCGGACAAATTACTTTATCCGATATTTATTTGTCTTTATTACTTGCTTATTCACTTCTCCAACGGTTACTAGCACATAAACAAAGTTTTTGTCAGTGTTACAAAGGAATTGTAAGATGGGGGAGTCGAACTTTTATTCACAAGTTTGAGAGTTGACTAAGATATCATCATATCATATGGGTCTTGGCGCAAACAAACAAAATTAATATATAAGTGATGATTTTTATGAATTGATTATTTATATCTAAAAGATTAATTAAAATAAAATATAATTATAGTTGCAGATATATGTATACATAACTACCAATAGTTAAAAATATTCAAAAATAAAACTAAAAAGGAGGAACTACCCGTCTACCTAATCTTTTTCTTAAACAAATATATAATATTATACTACGATATTAAGTTTTTTTTTTTACTTTTTTTTACATGTGTAGGTATCTAATTTCTCAAATCCTTATAATAAATTAGATTATTTATATCTAAAAGATTAATTAGAATAAAATGTAATTATAGTTGCAGATATATGTATATATAACTACCAATAGTTAAAAATATTCAAAAATAAAACTAAAAAGGAGGAACTACCCGTCTACCTAATCTTTTTCTTAAACAAATATATGATATTATACTACGATATTAAGTTTTTTTTTTACTTTTTTTTACATATGTAGGCATCTAATTTCTCAAATCCTTATAATAAATTAGATTATTTTGAATTATTCTTTCCGCGCATCGCAAGGATGAAAAATTAATTGCAAGTAATAATTCAATTTAGTATGAGTTGTGCGGCTTGGATAAGCAATTCATTTAAAGATTAACTTAGTTATAGATGGTCATTCATATTTAAATATTGTGTTGATCAACCAAAACCCGTCTTTATAACTGTAACTCGTCAAAAATGTCTTGCATCAAAATGAGTTAATTTGCCAAGTCCACTGCATATTTGAGTGGATAATGCTTTTGAACATAACTGATGATGTTTATTATCTTCTAATGTGAAATACGGTCACAATAAATGATAAGTTTAATCAATTATGAGAATAGTTGGCTCCCGCGCCGGGATGGGTTTGACGCTTCCAATATGGTGGAACGTGATCATCACATAGGCTTGGGGATTATTGGGAGAGATCGGAAGAGCGTCGAGGGGTTCTGTTTGCTGCCACATCCACGAAGCTAGGCAGATTCTCGTGCTTGGTGGCGGAGAGCTACGCAATTCTAACGGGTATTCAAATCGCAGTCGGTCAAAGGGTGAGAAGGGTGGTGTTGGAATCGAACTCACTCACGGGCCATGGCTATAGGCTTGATACACAACCCTGAGTTGCATGCTCAAGAAGCTCCTTTACCATCCAGAGCTAGAGAGGTGGCTCCACTTCCAGAAAGTCGAACTTGCACACATTTTGAGGGAGGCGAATGGAGTTGCACATACTATAGCTAGTTCCTTTGATAATTATTTTAATCAAATGTAGACAAATGATGTCCCAACTTCCATTGTAAATTTCTTGAACACACCTCAGTATGAATAAAATGAGAATTGTTTCCCGAAAACAAAAAGTATGAGAATGTATTATTCATTGAATGGATTTTTCATAATTACCCATGGTGATATATAAGATAAGATTGCTCAATTTCAATCAATCCATTCAAGAATATATAAAATCTAAACAAGGAATTGCCCAAATTTCTTTCTAGATATTGTGGCAACAAAATATATTGTCGCCAGATCCCTAGAATTAGGTGTCTAGAGTTATATAATATCTTTTCAACTATTCTTAATTTAGTATACGCTAGCTAGCCTATAAAAAAGGATGACGAGCAATGAAATTTTTCAAGTATCTCCATGAGGTGCCGTCATATTGTGATGAGTGAATCTCTAAACTATTTCACGGGAAATAATAAGGTAACGGATTTTATCCAAGAAGGTGGGTGCCAACTGTACAAAAATGGGCTTATAAGATAAAATCGTCAGTATCTATGCACTATTACAATTTTCGCAAAAGATCAGGGATTTTGCTGCAATATTCTTATATTTGACTTTAGAGGTAGATTCCGTGACACCCTTCAACTGTAATAAAAATTATTGACAAAATTTTCTACCCAAATTTGTTGATTACCATAATGTAAATATGGATAAATGATATTTATACACACAAGATGTATAATTTTTGTATACACTTCTCTCGTATTTAATTAAATGTCCTTTGCCCTGTCTTCCTTGAAATCACAATTTTTAAAAGATGTGGGTAAATTCTTTGGCAAGTGTACAAAAGTTGTATACATTGTGTGTACAAATAACATTTTTTGTAAATTTCGGCATGTAGAGTTGACTTTGAACAAGTGATTTCACCTTGATGATATTGTTTTCCTTTTTAAGAGTGTGTGTATATACATATATATATATGTGTGTGTGTGTGTGTGTGTATTATTATTATTAGTAATAAAAAATAGTTCGAACTATACATCAATAGTTAAATATTCACGTTTTGACGGGAGATCTTAGGTTCGAACCAAATTTGTCCTTCCCTTAATTTCCTTCCTCTCCTCTATATCCCCTTATATAAAAATAAAAAAAATAAAAAGTAAAAAATGATCAAACTATTTTATATAATCTATTTTTAGTTATTTATTTAAATAAATTGAAACAGACATGTAAGGATAAGGGACGGAGATTTTGCCTAAATACATACCCGATGCGAATGTACAAGGTTAATTAGAAGGGATTTCTTCTCATGGCACTTGTTATTGGGCCAGCTTTTGTATTAATAATTGCATAATAATAATAATTAGAACAATTTTGATACGCGCAACATTTAAGCGACTAGCGTTGGTGTAAATTGCATAATTTTGCAGGTGTGACGAGATGTTTGGAACAATTTTCATGCATGCAACAAATATATGCAAGTGCAACACAACGTTTAGATGAAACTTCATGTGAATGTTGAATTAAACATGCAAGGCGCCAAGAGTAGCTTTCTATGTACTATTTGTTTATTATTTTTTAAACAAAACGTACTTTGTCAATTAATTGCTAATTTTGCTAGCATCCTCCCACGTGCCTATTTATGTAAGTGATATCTGATTTTGTCTTCAATTTTCATTCATTTAGGAATGAGCATAGTAGTTAAATATACATAGAGGCATTCACGTATGATGATTGATTAATTGTAAGGGAATGATGACTAAATGAGAAACTTGCAGTTCTATCTTCTAGACTTGCGGAGGATGAAGAGGAAACATTCACCTATTTCAACAACAACTAAGCACTACTCCTTCCATCCCACAAAGATATAAAGGTAGGTATTTTCATACAGATTAAGAATTAGTAGTTAATGCGACTAGAATATTTAATTTTATGTCTATCTTTCCATTTTAGCCTGTAAGCATAATTAATTATTTGAAATTAATGACGATGACCAAAGTAAAATTAATATTGAAATGAGTATAATTATTCAAATTATGTCTATTAGAATTTTGTGAAAACATTGAATATTACGTCAAAAAAAATTAATTAACTCATTTTCCCCTTGAAATTTGGTATCTAGGTATTTTAAGTAGTTAAGTAACTAGAAGCAAACATGGAAAGGAAAAATTAAATACAAGTCTGATAAAGCAACTTGACTATCTTTTTGGGATGAACGAAAATAGAATATTAAACTATCTTTTTTGAATGGAGGGAGTACCATGTTTCACAAATATATTTACTACCTCCGTTGATAGTCTAATTTCAATTTTCACAGATATTAAGAAAAAATCAATTAATACTGTTGGAAATGTAAAACATATACTCTTTAATCTATTAAATACCCACTTTAAATAATATTATTTATTGATGACAATGCCTATTAAATATATGAGCATAAAAGAAGATTAATATTCCAACTGTTTTTTTAATAACAAAATAGATTATATTTTGGGATAGACGAAAAAGTAAAAAATGGACAATCTTTGTAGTACAGATTTAGTAATTATTTCGTTTTCATCCACCCCAAATTATAGCTCACTTGTCTTAATAAATAAATATTTTTAGTTTTATTATGTCATTATACATTATTATTATTATTATTATTATTATTATTATTATTATTATTCACAGTAAACATTAATAATAAGAGAGTAGAATTAAAATAGAATAATAAATGAAAGGAGTATAAAATGAAGGTTTTTCTTAAATGTTATTTTTCCAACAACATTTATTGAATATTTTGAAAATTCTATGAAAATAAAAAGAGTATTATTTTTGTGGAACGAAGAGACTTCTTACTAAAAGAAACTAATTATATGTAAAATTAGGAGTTTAAATTGAGCCCCATAGAAAATGATAACACGTCCCATAAAAAGTAATATTATATAACATCATTAGTACACAATACCATTTCATATAGTATTAAATAATAAATTAAATTAAACTTGTCATATGTACATACATTTAACTCTCATTTAATACCACATACATTACCTCTTAAATTAGTCCCTCAACATTACAATGTTACTTAGCATATTATCCTTTGTTAGAATATGTAGTTAAAATTAATTGTTTATTACAAATCAAGGCCCACAAAATCTATTCTTCAAAATTGAAACATTTAATGCTATATGATAAGTAAGCCTGGGCGTCGGACGGATCGGGTTTGGGTCCAACCCGAACCCGACCCGACAGTGAGTCGGGTTGGTGGTTTCAGAACTGAGCCGGTCCGACTCGGTTCTGAAACCCGACTCAACGCGAGTCAACTCGGGTTGACTCAGGTTGAGTCGATTGGCGAGTTTTTGGTGGTTTCAGGCTCAAAATGAAAAATTGAAAATAAACTTTGACCCAAAATTGTAATATGCTCAAATTATTTGGCCATATAACCTAAATACCCTATTCTTCTAAATGAAAAATCGGGTTTACCCGACTCAGTTTAAGTGGGTTGACCCGAGTTGCACTGAGTCAACCCGGGCCCGACCCGGTCGAGTTCTTCGACCTTTTCACCCTCGACAGACCCCGATTGCTACAGTAACCCGACCCGACCCGGCTCGACCCATTTCGGGTCGATTGAGTCGGGTTTGACGGTTTAACGGATCGGATGTCTAGCCCTAATAATAAGGTTGTAAAAAGTGTAAGTCATGAAAAAACGTCAGGCCAAGTATTGAGTATAGGCATGCCTAAGTACATTGATACTCCATAAAATTGACACTAATACGTGATAAAATACAAGACGTGATGATTTGTAAAGTCTAAATTTCAAATATAAGTGTTATATAAATGAGTGTTTTAGAACCCTTATAAAGTATTAGTGTAAAAAGTATGAAAACCTTCTTTAAATACTACTTAAAAACATTTGCACAATATTTTGAGACATAGTGCTATATAGTATTATTGTAATAGAAAATATTCATTAATATTGGTGTTCTTATTTTGCAATACAATTATTATTATCCACCACATATCATTAATTATAGTAATTTTATGGTAAGTTTCAGAGGTGTCGTTGTAGCATATCTTGTCTCATATAAAATGCATTTAGATGAGACTGAATGTGCCCAAAATGCGAAATTTTTGTCATTAATTATTATTATGACTTCTACAAGTCATAGACTCGAGATGTAAATTAATCTCTCTGTCTCACAAAGATAGTCAAATAATTATTTTCACATAGATTAAGAAATGATGATTAATATAAATGAAACATTAAATTTTATTTTTATATTTTCATATATACACTTATGTATTATTAGTTGTTGAAAACAGAGTTGAGGCAGAGTAATACTCATTTGGTCCCACCAAGATATTCCCCTTTAATTTTTCACACAGGTAAGAAAACTTAATTAATGTTATTGGAAATATACAATTTAAGAATATATTTTCCAATATGCCGTTTATTTTACTTAATATTTTACTTTTTTTTTCTTATTATTGATTTCTGTGCACCATATAAATAAGTGTATATTATAAAACTAAAAATTTAATTAAGGAAAGATGAATATAATTTAGAGAGGTATAAAAAGAAATGAAAAATATCTTTATCGGATAGAGAATAACAAATACAATTAAATGTATTTATAGAAATAAACAATTAAAGACATACTCAATATAATATGGTCAATCGACTATTTTTTGGAGACCACTAAAACTCGTATATGTTATAGGGTGTCGTGAGTACATTTTTTAATTACTAATATTTTTGACCCTTTGAATAAGCAGATGCGAAAATGATTGGCTGCCGCGTCATGCAGTGCAATCCGACAATCCCGGACAGAAATAAAAATGTCAGGGACAGAAATAAAAATGTCAGTACTAAATTTTCCGTAATTAAAAGCAACAATTTCAAATAAACTGACCCATGAAAATGTGAACAATTTCAATAAATGAATTGAATAATCATCTTTTTTTCATTAAATTCATACTTATCTGTACAAACCATTTTCATTAATTTCAAATTTAAGTCTTCTCTCTTAGACGTAACTGAAGAAATTTGTACAGTACAAGTAGTCAAAACTAAAGTTTTTGGAAACAAAATTTTAAAATAAAATACTCTATCCGGCCTACAAAAATATTTTCCTTTTTCTTTTTTATTCATCTCAAATTATATTTCCCTTTTCTTTAATTAATTTTTTAGTTTTCTAATATACTCTTATTTATGATGTACAGTAATTAATAACAAAGAAGAATTAAAGTGAAATATTAAATAAATCAAAGGATATATTATGAAATATATTATTAAATTATACATTTTCAAAACAAAGTCTCTTTCAAGCACTTTCTGAAAGTTTTGTTAAAAAAATTTCCTACTATATGTCATACATAGATGCATGTCATGTAGATTTAAAATACAAATATTTTAGGTTTGAAATACACGTGGTGTACATGGGGATGCATCTATGCACATCACATGGGGTGAGAAATTTTTAAACAAAACTTTCAAAAAGCACTTGAAAATTTTCCTTCCAAAACATTAATGATCTTTACTTAATTTATGTGAAAAATAAAAGGGGAATTTCTTTGTAGGACTGATGGAGTAAAATTGAGAATTTACTTTAACACCTAATTAATTCCTTAACTTGAATTCATCAAAGCAAGTATCGAGCATTCATTCAACAAAAATAATTATTCGTTATTACAGTCTCTAAGAGCTTGTTTGACGCTCTTTATTTATTAAAATATGGAGAATTTATCATGATGAGAGAGGTAGAATGTGTATTAAGAATGTAAAAAATTTTAAAATATGTGGTTGTAATTGAATAGTTATCAAATCAAATGTTAAATTAATGGTGTATAAAATTAAATTGGTAAAATAAAAAACATCAAACAAGCTCTAAATCTTCGTATTCTTTACTCTAGCAATTTTAATTATTTGCACGCTTCCCGCCAATACATTTCTTTGTTTGCTCAAATTAATGACAAGTATTGTAATAATATACTGTGATTTATCCAGAATAAATAAAGAAAAAAGAAATAATTAGCATGTTTCCTAACAAGTTGTTAATAATATTTGCACTAATGCTTATTTTCTTCAAAGTAAAAATATATATTCTAGTACTTACCAATTAATTTAATTTAAAAAATTTTTGTTTAAAAAAACCAATTAAAATGTGGGATTTTTAATACTAGTATTTTCTTTAATTTTTAATTTTTTAAGAGTGGAGTTTTCGGCAACTACTAGGTGGGAAAAGGGCAATTAAGTCAAATCAAGTCTCTACAATTGGCTGTACGGTACTGGAGCGCTACCAGGTGGAAGAAATGTGTACTTTTGGCACTTGAAATTGGCCCTCTTTTGTGCTCCCTTTTTTCCACCTTTCCATTACTTGCCCTTCACTGGTACCAACTCCACACTATAAGAAGACGCATACTCAGACACTCTCCCTCTGATTCATAACGCCTTTCACTTTCTTCTTCGATAGAAAAGTGAAAACCCCACTAATGAATGGTCAAATTCAGTCCCATTTCAGTGTTCTTCAATTATTTACATTCAGTTTTTAACTTCTAAATTACGTACGCACACACACATAGTTGTATACATAAAAAAGTTGATTGATTTTTCTTGAATTTGAGTAATGTCAGGTGCTGGAGGCTTTGCGGGATCCCTGAAGCATCGTGGGGACAAGGTTTATAACAAACAGGGGGCTCTGCAGTACAGAGAGGTGCTTCTGCAGCAGTATCAGTTCATGCAGAATCAGCAACAGGTGTTGCAACAGAAGCAATTGCCGATGGAGTCAGTGAATTGGGAGTTTGGAGAGGCTTGGGAGATCGAGGGCTGGAAAACGAGTGAGAATGATGCTTTATCAACAGCACTGTCTGGAAAGACCCCTCCGTTGAATGGAACATACTTGGATCGTTTAATGGAAGCTGTTACTCCGATCATTCCTTTAGGGAGTTCTTCTGCTTCTGAGGTATTGAAAATTCTCCCTTTTTTTCCCTCCGAAAACTCTGCTTGTTTACTGGAATTGCTTTATCGACTTCAGCAAACACCCATCTATGCATCTCTAAATTAAGAGCCTAATTCAAGCATCCAAAATTCAGAATTCATTTTCTTTTTCTTGATATATTTACCATACTGACAATCAGCATTGCACGGTTTCATATAAAAGCTGGATTTCGCATTGAATGAGGTTGCATTAGTAACTTAGCCGGTGGAAATTTGAATTAAATGCTGGAAAGAAAACAAATCCAGAAACCAAGATGAATTGCTTTATGTAGTTTTTAAACTCTAAATAAAATGAAGAAGAGTTCTCAACTGTTGTTGATTCGCGGCATTTTCAAAAAAGAACCATCTTTTTTAAGTAGAAATCTTGAAATTAAGGTTTTCCTCAGAGATTGATGAAAGGAGTAACTTTTGAAAAGTGTGTTGCCTGGCTGTTTAAACGTTCCATAAAAGACTACTTGAAAATATCTATGGAGGAACTTTTTAACCAGGAGGTTGATATCTTGAAAAGTCATCATTTAGTGGAAAAGCTTTGAAATGTCGTTATTTAGCGGAAAAGTTTTGAAAAGTCATTATGTTGGAGGAAAGTTTTTGAAAAGTCGTTACATTCGAGGAAATTTTTGAAAAGTCGTTAAGTTTTGACATTTTTAAAATATTGCCTGAGGAAGCCTTAAAAGTCCATTTATTCGTCACGTGTTTTGCAGGTGAATTCTAGTGGGTCGAAAACGCAGAATGCTGACTCGGTTCCTTTTTACTACTTTGAGGATATGTGTGCGTCTCTTATGGAGCTGAGTGCATATGGAGCAGAGGTACAATTTTCTTTAGATGGAGATGATATAATCACTCAGTACTATTCTCCAACTTTGTCCGGCATACAGTTGTATGCGGATCCCTCAAAGCCTCTTTCACATCTCAGGTGAGATTTAATTACAGCAATCTCCCCTTACATTAGCCATCTTTGGTTAAATTGGCATTTTTTTAATTCTGCCCTTCTTGATTTTGGCCCTCTTTTCAAGATTTCACTCACTTGCATTGATCTTCTTTTATTCTTAGTAAAGCTGTCATCTGTGTGATTGATTTTGATAAGTAACAATTAGGTCATTGGTTATATGCCATTATAGGTAATTATGCTATAATTTCAAGTCCCACTTATTTCAATTGCTTTTGCAGTCCCTGCTTATGGAATGTTACGCATTTTACTCTAGGTTTAACAGCTTTTATTTCTCATAGATATTCCTCAATCTTTTGAGTTTTAGCTATTCACAATCCCTTAGTGCTTAGCTTTAATAACACCAGTGGTTTGCATTTTGCACTCTGCTTTACTGCAATGATGAACTTCCTTTCATGTTAGTTGCTTTCTTTATGCTGATTAACATGAAAGAAGCACCTTTCGATCACTGTCTGGTTAAATATGTAACTGTGAAATGCTATACTAAATCTTAGTAATTATTTGCACCTTACTATTGTTTCTTTGAATATGAGACACTTTATTGTTCATTAAATTGTCATATCTGTATGAGATGTCATACAACTTTGTATCTATTACTCATAGGTTCATATTTCTTCTTTGAAGGCCGCATCCCCTTTATGTTTTAGCTACTTGATATCTAGAGACCGAAATTGGAAAAATCCCTCACTGTTCTGTTATAGCCCTTCGAAAATTGTTCATCCTCATAAGGATCTGTCTTCAGACTTTGCATTGCAAAAGAATTTCCATTTCATTTTTCTTTAATTTTTTGAAATTCGAGATGTCATGAACTGGATTTTTTAAAGTGTATTTCTTTTTCTTTGCCAAAGCTTATTTGAGAGAAGACTCTAGTTTGCCTTTGATGCACATTTCTTTCTATCTCCTTCTATCTGCAAAAGTGAAGTATTGAGAATTCATATGTTTGACGACATGCCAAGTTCCGTCTTTTTTTTATTTGAGACCTGGCTGCTGTCTGTAAAAATATTGAAAACAATGCTCATATCACGTGATGCTTGTTTCTTAGCCCAGTTAGAGATAACAGTTTCATGTTAACCCAGTGGTTTGTGTCTGGTTCTGGAAAGGTCTTGGTCTAGAGTGTGTGATTTCCCAAAATTTCTTCTTCCATCCCTTTCCTTTATCAAACTGGTAACACAAGATTTAGTACTCTCTTCGGGGTCATAATTTAGTTTCCCAAACAGGTAGGTGGTGATGGAACTTGCTAGCAATTCAGTAAATTATCATTCTTTACCAGCATAAGATTCATATATTTCCGTCTCCGTTCCTTCATTGTTATTCTAACACTTAGCAGCGGTAGGATTGTTTTTACAGTGCTCCTCTGAACTTGTTACCTATGCAAAACAATGAAAAGCTGCAGCTCACGGAAACTCACTCATTTTCTTCACAAGGACATCGTCAATTTAACAAAACGTGCTCATATTTATTTTGGCTCAGGGAACCTGGCCAGGAAAATTCCTTGTCGAACCGGTGGTCATCTTGCAGCAAAGCTGACATTTCTGGTTCACCTGGATGGCTCTTTCTTGAATATTTGGAATATAAGAACCCGTGGCAGCGCTTACCGTTAACTGATAAGGTAGATCCATATGGTGTTTGTTACTGAATTAGCATTAGCATCTGTCTGCCAATTTCATATCCCAAAAAGGATCGTGGTTGAATATCTTCCCTGCTAATGCAGCTTTCAGCTCTCCAGTCCCGGTATCCAGATCTGGGAAAATGCAAGAGCTCTGATCTCCTTCCATCTAGTTGGATGTGTGTAGCTTGGTATACTTTTTACATGCAAAATTTACGTTGCTTGTATTTTGATAGAGATACTTGCAATTCTTGCTATTTCTTCTATTTAGACAAACAAATTTGGTGCAGGTATCCGATTTATTCTATACCAGTGGGCTCTTTAGGAGAAAATCTGGATGCAGCATTTTTGACCTTTCATACCCTCTCAACGCGAACTACAAGTACCCCTCTCTCTGTCTGTTTCTCTGTCTCTCTATGTGTGTTTTTTTTTTTTTGTGGGGGGGGGGGGGTGTTGGCTGCTGAGCATGTCTTGTCTGTAGTTTGCTGAAAACATGTCATTTTTCACTCTCCAGGCAAGTTTCCACCTTTGTTTGAAGCTCCAAATGCTAGCAAGGGCAGTAGCATTGCTGATTCGTCATCTTTAAAGATTAGTTTACCGGTGTTTGCCCTTGCTTCGTACAAGTTCAAAGATTCAATTTTGTGTCCTCGTGAACCACATGAATGCGAACAAGAAACTGCTCTCTTCCGATCTCCGAATCATGGCTTCAGCATTTGCATGTTACCCTTCCAGATTTCAATTTTTTCCTCCAGTTCTACCGTAGACCAGTGAGTGACTGGAAAGTTTTTTGATCTGTTAAATCTCCTTATGGTGGACAGAAGTTGAGTGCCAATTTGGGGACAAACAGTTTTCAATTGCCATACAGATACTGTCCCTACGAACCAAATGTTCAGGTAAAACATTCTGAGGTGTTGTTTGAGCCTTCTGGCATTCAATGCGTAAAATATCTCCAACAGCACATATATTTCTGAAAAATTGGATAGATGATGTAGCTTCAGCCAGGTGTCAATTCATCGTATATGATAAAACTGACAGTAGAATTGCTAAATAGAGGGCAAAGTCAAGAATTAAAATAAACTCTACAGCTGTCTTTGATAGTGAAAAAAGTTAGAACAATTTGTAATCTCTGTTGCTAGAATGCAATATAAAATATAAACCAGTATTGGTAGATTTTTCATGATTTGATGTTATCAAGAACCTTTGTATTTATTGGGAAGTTTTAACATTATAAACTTTCATCTTTTCCTGTTTTGGACTTCACAGTTTGCTGCAAATGTCAACATATTCTTTTGATTCTAGACTGAGGTGTTACTTCGCGTTACTGTTTTATAGGTGATATTAGTTGATATGCTGTTTGTTAGAAATATATTTGTCTTGAGATGAATTATAGTCCTGTTGGCTTGGAGTTGAACTAAAGAATTGTGGTCTAGAATGAGCGGTATTTTTCTTCACCTTTGGTTCTAGGTGGTTTTCAGAAACATCTGTTGGTTTGTAAAATCGTGATTGGATGAGATCCTTAAAGATGTTTAGGATTTACAGGTAGTAGCATCCCATGTTCGTAGAGCTCATCCATGCCTTGGTGTTCCGCAAGATGTTCAGTCATTAATGTTGCTCTTGATGTGAGGTCTTTCCATCAATGTATGAAAGACACATCTCTCTTATCAGCTACGTTCATTAGCTATGACAGGAACTTTGAAACAAAATATTCAACAAAATGGAACATAAGGAATATCTCACTGTAAATAACCACATCAATGAAACAAAAGAAAGAATAGAAAAGGAATAGCAAACCACTCTTTGCTATTGCTGCAGACGTATAAGAATTAGCAGCATCACAATAATGTTGCTGAGTGTGGCAGATGCCGCAGCAATTCTGCGAGCACTGCTTGGTAGTACAGTAGGAAGTGAACATTCCTCCCCATTGAAGTAAACTTTAGTAGGAAATCCATCCCCACGAGCCACGTTGATTCCAGGTGTTTTCTTTTTGGTAAAAGATATCACTGACTGCTCCGTCCCTGGAACTGGAGGATCCTTTCTCGGGTTTGATCCATTTCTTTCAGCAATTAAGTAGTTGTGGCTGGGGAGACCTTTGAAAAAGATTGTGTTATTGGCATCTGGCAGGGGACTTCTGGCGAAAGAATAAACTGCTTTAAACCCATTCCCTGCTTTATCCAATTCAACAGCAGAAAACCAATCCACAATGTCAATTTCTCCCCAGTTAAAGAGTGTCATTCTTGCAGTCCATCCATCTTTGTAATCTGAAAGCACATGCCAGTTAATGCTTACAACACAATTATCTCCACAAGGCAATGGGTCTGGTATTTTGCGCCTTTTGATTTCAGCGAATTCTGTTGCCTTGTCTGTTCTGTTCTCGAACGGGACAAGAAGGGCTTCAGCTGGGAGAAGAAGTGGTGGTTCAGTGGCACTGCAAACATTGCTTGGATTGGTAGTTGCGTGACATCCACATGCACAAGTATTGCATGGAATGACAGAGTCATTGAAAAATGCTGAGAATGATACACAGCATTTGGGCTTCTTTGGCACAGGACGAGTAATGTTACATACAACTTGCCAGCTGGCAATGGCAGCCGATTCCGAAGGTAGTCCACTAGGATCAGGGAAGAGGGTCGGGTTCACCCTCGCCGGAGGGCTGCATTGATAGTCTAGCCCAACTGTGCTGTTGATTTTCCAGTTCTGAGGAGGAATCAGTTGAGTCTTGTTAAGGTTTGGTGGCATTTTGTAAACTTGCATCTGGAAGGCTGATTTGGACTTGGTTAAATCCATGGAGGGAGGCAAAATTGTTCCATTCCGGCAACAAAAGGGAACCATTCCTAATCTAGTGTCATTTGTTCTTTCCAAAGGGAGATCAATTATGGTTGGCCTCTTTTCACAAGTTAAGGCTGTTGAGAAGTCAAACCCCTTGTAGAAATCACCCTGTCTGCCAAAAATGCAATCGCTTGTATAAATAACTCTAGGACGAGCACCTCTCATCGAATTGATGAACTCGAGCTCCATCCATTCCCAGCTCAAGTTCCAATTGTCAAGACGAGCAACGGGGTTGTGATTAGATATCGTGACTTGTGCCCAGTAATTTGATTCGTATGATCCCATCACATCATACATAATTGTGAGATCACCGTTTTGTAGAGGCACCATTTTTTCATCACCGCTGATGTTGGTTCTCAGGTTTGCGTCAGGCATACAGCAAACTCGAGTCTCATTCCCTGCGAAGGTAGAAAATGTTAAAACACTATTCAATACTCTGCTAATACTTATACGGTCAAGAAAAAGCATGAAGCGAAACACTATGCCATAGCATATTGTATACCAGGAGAAACCAATGAACTAACACAATTGCATGGGAAAAATTCTAGAAACATTTTAAACTTTTAGAGAGAGATAGGGTGTGAGGTGAAAAGGTAGAAGTGAGTGTGAAGAACTAAAATACCTTGAGTTTTGGGAGGAGGACACCGATATCGATCGTTTGCAAGAGTGATATTTGGGGGCAGGGGAACATTAGGAGCCCTGACACCAAACTGTGTACCCACCAACTCGACCCGGGCTTGCATCTGATCCATGTCTCCAGCGGTCTCGACTGCCATCTTAAGGTCAGCCACGGGATATCCGGCAAATACAGTCCCGTTGCTGACATCAGCCGGGAGGGATGTGCCATCAGCCAGCACGGCACTGGAAGCAGATACCAGCAACTCGCTGTTATTGAAGCCCAAAAAGACCCGCCAATTCTTGAGCTCAAACAGGCCGTTGTTGGTGACGGTTAAGGTTGACTCGAAGCGGTAGGGTTGACTGGAGGGGTTATTTGGCAGGAGGTTGGGCGGCAATGCATAGCCGGAATTATAGAGGTAAGATATTAATATGCCATTACAATCAGAAGGCTGAGAAAAGGAAATTGGGAGAAACGAGATGGAGATTATAATTAGTATTATTATGGAAGTGATCAGATGGCAGGAAGTAGCGGCCATGGTAGAGTTCAAAACGTGAATTAACAGAAATTAATCTACATACACACAGATAATAAATTGGAGAGGAAGAAAGATTACAAAAGCACTCGGTATTATTATGAACACACAAGACTTTGCATTGAAATAGGTGTTTGAATATTTCTTGTTTGATGAAGTCTATATATATTTTAAATTACCATTGGACTCCGGCATTGAGTATTTGTATTATTATGGGGACGAAGCTCTTCCGATCTGAATCGTTCATGTATTATTTATTTATTTTTTCTTTCTTTCTTTTGTCATCAATTGTAGTTCTAACAGGACTCATTCGTTCATCCATCTGTAGAATATTTCTTGTGTTTCTCAGGTGCTGTACATGGGCTCCTTCAGGTTATGCCCATATTCGTTGGGATTTAACATCATGCTACCTCATTTCTATTCTCATTATGGACCACCCCTTTTAATTGGACAGTTTTGGGATGGGATCCATTTGGATCTTAACTTCCAAAATAGCTCTTTTGTTGCCACTTCAGAAGAATCAGAGTTTACATGCCTTACGTCTTGCAAGTTGCAAACCTTTTACGGAGGTAAAAGATCATTCATCTTGTGCAGTGCAAGTTTATTCTTGATTTCAAATGATCAGCAAATTGAACGCCTATACATGCATTTAAATGACATGTGATTACATGCTGTTTTTCAAGACTCAAGAAACAAATATAGATGCAGGCAATTCCTTAAACTTAATGGCTTGTGTTCTTTATCGGACAAGAAGAAATCCCTGTATATATTATATGTAATTCAATTTTAGCGGAAACAAGAAGTTTGAGCACAAAGGGTACCATAATAATATATATATATATATATATACACACACTTTGGCTAATTACATGTGGTTAACAAATTGCGGCGGCGCCACCGGTGGTCCCATCTACCCCGGCCGGTGGCTGTCGTCTAGCTGTAAAGTTTGAATCTATTTCTCCCTTTCTTTCGTTTCTTCCCTTGGTTTTTCACATGCCCTCAAACATCGACACTACTTTTTATCATCTGCTAAAAAATTAATCAGTCAATGATTTGATAAACAAGAAATACTTAATTTTAACAGAAATTCAAGGAGCTTGATTAAGATATTTTTTTTGTTCAATAATTTTTTAACTCACTTTATTTGAACATACATTTTATCATTGGCTAATTGGCGCAATCTAAATATAACCTTACACTTTATTTTGCAATGTAACCTCATCCTTTTAAATTTGGCAATTCTAACCTCAAATCTCATATTTTTTGCGTAATATAACATTTTCAACTTAAAAAGGCAACAAAACCCTCAAATTCTAATTAAATTAAATATGCAATAAATAAATAAGTCATATTTACGAATCTTAAATTAAAGTACTTCTTATTGAAATGTTACTGAGTTCTTTGTAGCAATGGTTAAAATACGTAATTCACGTCGAACGTAATGGGATCTACGCTGATGGAGAAGTATTTTCCGATCTACAAACTTGGAAAGTGGGATAGATCAAGGTTCCCCACACTGATCTGCCCGTAATTATATGTTTAATTAAAACTAATAAAAATGTAATATAAATAAGGAAAAATTTGAACAACAAAATAAACATAATAAATGAATTAATAAACACATTGAAAAGTTGATCTGTATTATCCGATTCACACATCAATTCTGTCGACCCCCTTTACCATCCCTAAATTCTCAAATTAATTTATTAACCAAATTAAATTTTTTTAAAAACTTTTATGTATTTTTATTTACTAAATTTTAATTAAATTAGAATTTAAGGGTATTATAGTCTTTTTAAGTTAAAAAGTTTAAATTGCGCAAAAAAAAAAAAGAGAATTAGGGTTAGAATCACTAAATTTCAAATGTTATAGTTAGATAGCACAATAATATAAAAGAATAGAATTATATAACGTAAATTAGCCTTTCATTGTTTCAGAGATGAGATGATTTATTATCATCATCATTCAAATGTAGTAATTATATCATTACTCTAAGGAGAAACTTTGGGCGCATAATAAACATCAACAAAAATAGGAACATATTTCAGGTGAACAAACCACTACTAGAGCACAACAACCTTCTAACTTTTTATTTTTTAATAAAAATAAAACTAACCAAGTTGATGGACCACATAAACTTGTTCTCATTATTGTGGAAACAAAAATTCCAAGTAAAATAACTTAGGCCTCCACGACAAAGTGTTTGGCAACTTTAAGAGATTATAATTTAGATTATAATCTGTCACACGGTATCATTTTATTAATTTCACTTTTTTTTTAAAAAGTCAAAAAGTAAAATCAAGCAGCAATTGTTTACTTTTTACAAAAACAACTAATAAAATAATGTCATATCGCAGATTATAAATCCCATACAGTTTTCAATGTTTATTTTTCTTCATGTCCTATTCTTGTTCGTTTTCCAGACCCTGCTGAACAATCATAGTCTATTAAACATGATTTAAATAAAAAATAAAAATAAAAATAGCATCGTGGATGGGGTTAATTGGTACAAATCGGGTCGATTTCGAAGCGATCTTTTTTTTTTTCTGATTACTGTGAGGTACCAAGTCTTAATCCTAATCACCAACACAAATAAAATACTAACAACTAAAGAAAACTTCACGTTTTATTTATAAAACTGCACCACTGGACCCCAACCCGTTATCTCAGCCTCAGGCCAGCAGAAGTTGATCCTTTACGACCTTTTCAGTTTTATTACAAGAACAAGAAACAATAATTTGATTATAAGGACCGATTCGACCCACAAATTGGAAAGGAGACTCAACTGACAATTCAGGACTTAGTCCGGTTTAATTATTATTCAACCATTTGATGTAACTTTTCACTCTGCCTTCAATTTTCAAGTCAATGGTCGATTCAAATTTTAAATCGTTGCTTCTTCCAACGGCGATATATATGGGGCGGATTCATGGTACAAAATTTTGGGAATTAACAAATACTATATGAAGGATTAAAAGAGTAAATTACATCTTTACCATAGGCATATATCCTACCTTTATAACGTTGTCCAAAGTAGATAAAAGGAAACATTATCCTAATCCTATAATATTAAATAATAATAATTGTTTGATTGAGGCGACAGACATTGACTATTAATTAATTAATTGAAGGATGAAGGGTGTATGAGAGCAAGAGGCCATGTGATGCACGGCTGAGAGTATCCCTAACCCTTATACTTTATTTTACAGCATTAGTATTTTAAAATATAATACAATAATTTTTATTTTAAAAAACATTTTTTACTCACATACTCTATATATTCTCTATAAGTAATTTTTTCTATTTTTCTTTTATTTTCAACCATTAATATATTATTAAAAATAAATAATTACGCATTATATTAGTAACCAAACACAATTAGACCAACATTTTATACGACTTGTACTTAAGCAATATATTCAATTTAGACACCAAAAGAAATGAAGAAATACGTTAAATGTTAACAAAACATGAAAAGAAAATATGTGAAGAAATGAAGAAACACGTCAAATGTTAAAATAAATAAATAAATAAAGTTTCAATGGCATTTCTGTAAATTAACAGAAATGCCAAAAAGATAGCATTTGCTATTTGGTGCACTACTGTAACAGCTGCAAAATACTGTGCACTTTTAGCTCATGGTTGGGTGGAGTTTTGTGCTCGAAAATGGAGAGCATGGGTTGGGGATGCCCAAAGGAATCAGTCGCCATTCCAATAACGACTTGGGACCCTGCGGAAGGCTATATATCTCGTGTATTTTTTTTAGTCAAATGGGTTCTCTCTCTATATACAACTCGAAAACCCAATAAAAAACAGTTAAATCATATGTCTATAGAAAAACTACTATCTATTTCCTCCATTTAAACACTAGCTTCTTTCTTCAATTCTTATATTTTTATAGCCAAGTTCACCCATTCGAGGAAACCAGTCCGGCTATAGAACCCAGCACGGAACTTAATTTCCAATCACACACTGATGTCTCAGCTTACACACACCACATGTCCACATTTCATTAGTTTCTGGGCTTCATAAGGAACTCAACCATGAGTTCCTTAGAAATTTCCTACAACGGTCAAGTTGAAGTTTGCCCGTATTCTTGAACCTATTTCACATGAGAAATTTTTAAATACCCGCCATGCGTATTGTATATAAGATAATCACCTTCAATTACATTATCACCAAGTATATTATGTTTTAAAAAATTTTAACTACTTCGATACTTAATAATGATATATTAGTTTTATTCTGACGTCATACATATGGCAAGGTATGGTACCATATGACTCATGTAGTATGCATGTGACATGCTCCCAATGCACGTCACATAAGCCATGTAGTGCCATAACATGTCATATGTATGGCGTTAGATCAATTTAAAATAATATATCATCATTATATCATTATCATTAGATGGTTCAAATTAATATTGTAGTAGTTAAGTTCTCACGTTGCGAACAGAAAGTCCCAAGTTTGAAACCCATACGCCCTTCCCCTATCTCTCATTTGTATTTAAAAAATAATGATATATCAATTAGAAGTGGGCATTTTTTAGGATACTCACTTGTGAATAGGCCGTCATCCGTGTATTTCATATGGTTCCAGGCTATTTGAACATATAATTGAAGAAAATGTAAGATACAAAAAAAAAATATAAATAAATAAAATAAAATTCAAAGATCCATTTTAGCACTAACTATGAGTTAATACAATATTTTTACGGAAACAACGTGGACTTCTTAGTGAGGCCGTAGTTTTAAAAAATTAAGAAATCACATGATTTTTTTTTTAAAATAAGAAATCACATGATTTAAAAACTATGTACTCTTTAAGTAAAGAGCCCGGGTTATTTCTTTAGAAAAATTATTACAAGTTAATATATCTTATATGCACTATTCTAGCTGTCAACTCTCATTTCTTGTTCTTGCTTACATGGTCCAAGTACAAAGCCTCATCCATGGGGAGCGCCAACACTTTGATCCCTGATGAAATCTTTTTTTTTTTTCGGGAAACATATCCCTGATGAAATCGATCAATGCTTTAAAAAGCTTATTATTTTTAAATATATATATATATATATTAAATAATTAGTAATCAATCAGAGCCTAAATAATTAAAATCAGATGCAAAAGGCTATATAAAAAGGGCAAGTTCAATTGACCCGAAAATGACAGAGAGAAAAGTTAGCTACATCACAAGAAATCCACCGCTTGCCACCACACAACACATTACGAAGCCCCCGTGCACTGCACTTTATACCTAATACGTATTCTATCAACTGCCATTCCACCGTTCTAATCACTGAAATTTGATCTACCAATTTTGTTAATGAATTATTATTCAAATGTTGTCAAAAATCTAAATAAAAAATCATATTTATGTAAATATCTTAGCAATTAATCACAAGCCCACCCTGTTGCGTTGTTTTATTTATCAGCATAAAAGCCGTGGCAGCAACATAAAAACACATGGACCTTCCCACGTCTAACCTCATCTCTGTATCATCACTTAAGGATTAGAGAGGTGAGCCGTAGAGTGGACTGAACCCTTTATATATAATTTATTTTTTTTACAAGGTTAAAAAAAAAAATTCCAACTTGTCCTAAGACCTAGCTGCTGGTTTTTCTTATAAAAGTATAAAACCAAGTTTATGATTTGAGTCGGTGAAAAATCCTTCTTACTATCACACGTCCCCTCCCTATTCTACCATGTCATAAAATATCTATTTGTAAAAAATTTCTCAATAAAATATATTATTATATTTCTTTTCTTTTTCCCTGAAGAAGACTCTTAACAATCAATAAAAGTGGAATGCAATCATGTTGTCATTTGAACCTACCAACATGTGCCACACTATCAAAGTGCCCTGACATTATTTTCCTCAACAAATGTCCATCATTCCAACAGTTAAAAGTACTAACAAACTTCATTAGCCCACCTCCCATAATTTTCATCTATCTATCAGAAATCAGAGTACAATATGCCAAAAAGAAAATAAATCAATGGCAGTTGAATGAATAAATTCACTTTTATAATTTTATTTTCATGCAGGGACAACAATTTAATGGAATACAAATAGGCATAGACGTGTATTACAGCAATTGATTAATCATAATAAACAAAAATGGAAAATAATAATGATCAAAGAAGAAAATGGTGAGTAAAATTTTACCAAAAAAAAAAAAAAAGAAAGTAATTAAATTTTAATATTGAAGAACGGTAACGGGAGGAATTTACCGGCTGCGGTGAGAGTCGGGAGATGAATTACAGGGAGACAAAATTCATGTTGACTGTCCATACAAATCGTAGGGAGCCCACAACGTGTCAAGCGGACACCGATTCTTTGAGTCAAGCCGAAGCCACGGCTTCCCGCTGCCGCTCCAATGGAGGAGACTCACCGGCCCCGGATGGAGGTTGCGGCAGCTCCCTCTCACGTTATCCCCTCCCAAACCGTGCTGATTCCACCGGTGCTTGATCGGAGCCACGTTCCCGGCGAACACAAGCAGAAACGGCGGTAGGGAGCCGAGCTCGTAAATACGGGTTGGGCTCGTCTTTTGTATCTCCATCCACTGCTCGATACGGTGCGTGTAGCCAAATCTCCTCCATTTGCTCAGATCTATAACCATTACACCGGTGTTGAAATAACAAGGATTTCTCCCGGAAAAGACGCCGGACAATTTTCGGTCGGACCAAAAATGCTCGGTGAAGTATTTGGTGAAGTTTGCGTGACAGTATTCGGGTGCTCCAATGGTCTTCTCCCCCAAACTTATACTCCAAAGCTTGGAAATATCATCGACTAGGACGATATCCGAATCCAGGTAAATCACCCGTTTCACGCACGGCTCCAGAAGATCTGCCAAGTAATTTCTTGCATAGTTTAACGGCTGTTCAAGCGCTTGCCTCACGGAACTTGAAATGAGGCTCCGGACCCGTTCTGGATCAAAGAAATAAACTTTAAACTTCAACTCCAGGAAAGTGGAACGGACAAGGGAATCGAGGCCGTGTTCAGACACAAGGAAATGAAAGAAGACATTTTCTGGACACTTGGAATGCTGAAGAATGGAATGAACGGCGGCAATCGAGCCACGCAGATACTCAACGTCGAGAGTAATCGCTACATGGACCAAGGAGGGATCGCAAACGCCAGATTTCCCTAATGTTGATAAGCTGCATTCAGCTGCATTGCGAAAAACAGGGGCCTTTCTGAAAGAAGTTTTATGAGTCAAGTCTGAAGGGAATCGGAGATGAGAATCCATATGAGAAGATCTAATGGCTTCAGCCGGAGGGAAGGACTGAAGAGAAGGGGAAAGAAGTACAATCACCATGACTGCAGAAAAAACCCCCGAAAATCTCATTAGCCACAACATTTTTCGTCTGTAGAAGAATCTCCAGTTCCTATCCTGCTTTTTCCTTCACGATTTGAAATCCAAAGTATTGGAAGAGGTGGAAGAGAAGAGGAACGTAAGCGTTCCCTTGAGGTCCGCCCGCCAGAGTGAGACAAAATATTTACAATATGAATTTTCAATTACTGTCACCTCCTCTGCAAAAAAGAACCCCAGTCCCAAGGACAATTATACTTTGCTTTCGGATTTCGTTTCTCTCTAATGGGAAGCCTTGGAATCGAAGGTAGGAGGTTCCATCAGAGAGAGAGTTAAGTAAGAAGGAGAATTAAACCATATAAAGAAAATGGAAGTCGACCGATACACAAACGCCTTTTGTTTCTTCTTTGGAGAAGAAGATGAAAGGAGGGGGAGATACAGAGTTTGAGGGAGGGGGAGGGGAAATACAGAGTTTGAGGGGGTTTTACTTTTTGTGTTGTATTTTCTTCGTTGTTCCAGGCTTTTGTTGGGTTGAGTTCTCCACCATAGAATCCCCTTTAAATTTTTTTTTTTTTTAATAGAAGATTTGTGTTTTGTTTAATGATTATTATACTTATCGATCAGAAACCTAAGTATTTCTCCTGAAACAAACGAGTAGTAATTAGTAAAATCATAATAATATTATAGTAAAAGAAACGTGAAATTGTAGGAAGGGAGCAGTGTAGAGGCAGCTGTCCCTAATGACATTTGCACGTCCAAAAAAGAAACATCAGCCTCACTGTACACATGGGGGCTTTCTTAATTTATTCAACATCATTTGTCCCTTGTTTCTGTGTAATTTCTCTCTTTCCATTTTCTTCCTTCTTAATGTCCTTTTCCAAAATTCGTTTCAAGAAACTATTGAATTTTCGTTTTTATTATTGTTACTATAAATGACAAATAATTACTTATATCCTCTAACTGACATAACACCCAAAAGAAAAAGGTAATAATAATAAATACACTTTCGACACTTCTCAACTTGACAAACAAGAATGAACTATATTATAATGAATGTGGAAAAAGAAAAAAAAAATTAAAGAATCAATATGGGCAGATCGAGCAAATCCCTTCTTTGTGTTATAAATTATACTCACACAGGGACGGAGCTAGAGATACAAGTTAGGGGAGACTGCGTATTTCATCAAATAGTAACACAAATTGTATAGAGTAAGATTACCTATTAAAATTTTACTCACTCAAGTTTTACTAGAAAAATAAAGACTCACAAATTAGATATGGAAAAATTAATTCTTGCATGTTCAAAGGCTTGCATGTTTTCGATCTAATCTCATATATTTTTTCCGAAAACCCTGAATAAAATGCAAGACGTGGAGTAGAGTTGTTTCCTTAGAGAATATGATTGGATCTTAGATGAGCTTAAATGAATAGGATAAATTAATATAGTTAATGACAAAATTGATTTAAAAATTTTTAAGTTAAACTTCATTTCAAGAGGGAAAAATAAATAAAAGGTTACTTACAGCTAACGTCCCCAACCTTTTTAACTTTTCACAGAGACGTTAAGTATAACACTTTTGAAAGGTTAGAGACCTACAAGAGTAGAATCAAAGGTCAGGAACATAATCTATGAAAAATTGAAAAGTTGATAATGTTAAGTGTAATTAACCCATAAATAAATAAAGTTTGTCTTGGACCCCTTGAGGATCGGCCCTTGTACTCACACAATAATTTCCTTTTTTTTTTTGGACAAATAAACTCACACAAATATTGATAGCATGTGAAAGGCATAAAAGAAGATATAAGTTATCTTTTTTAAGAGAATTGCTTACTTGTCTCCTTCTTCTTCTTCTTCATTTTTTATTCCTTTCTATTTTTCCCCTTGATCCAATTCGTCATTATTATTTATTATTATATGTTTTGGAAGAGACATTAAAGTCTAATAAAGTTCTGGGTAAATTTCATAAAAGGTTCCTACATACTATTTTTGTAAATTTTCATTGTTCACTTTTTCTATAAAGACAAATTTACCCTTTATTTAAATTTAAAAAATAAGAACACAAATTTTCAAAATTTATTTCGATCTGTCTACTACTTTCTCTTTCACACACTTATACATATCTATTGTACATTATCTTCCCATATACCCATTTAACACAATTTATACATATACATTATTTAATATTTTATCTTTACAATTCACTTAGCATCACCATCACCCACTAGTTCAAACCTTCAATTTGTTCACAAGAAAAATTCATGCATTTTTAATTGTTTTAGTCTTCATGTGTTGAATATCAATCACATTTCAATTATCATTGCTTATTTAGATTTAAATTTCAGATAATTCATTGTTTAAAATGATTATGACACTAGTGGTGGTGGTGGTGGTGGGTAAGTGAATGTACAAGATAATATATTAATCGATGTATATGTATAACTTGTTTTAAATGGGTGGGTGGGAAAACAATATACAGATGAATATGTATAAGTGTGTGAAAGAGAAAATGGTAAAGAGATCAAAATAAATTTTAAAAATTTGTGTCCTTATTTTTTAAATTTAAAAAAAGTGTAAAATTATCTTTATAGAAAAATTGAATAATGAAAATTGATAAAAAAATGGCACTTAGGGACCTTTTGTACAAAATTTTGAAAGGTTAGGGACCTACGTGATTTAAAAAAAAGGTTAGAGATGAATTTGCCACTTTTTGTAAAGGTTGAGGACCTTTTGTGAAATTTACCCTTGACTTCTTTTGATGAGAGGGATAGTTGTAACTTGTAAACATATTGAGCATCTATTGAGACTAATGATCTCGAGAGTTCTCTTTGCTCACTCAATATACCTATCATAGAGGTCCAACAATTCCGAGGCCAAATAATGATAAGAAGAAGAAGAAGAAGATAGTAATTTTGATCTAGAATCATATGGAATGACACCATACATACTACATGTCTATGTGACGTTTATTGAGACACAACACTGATACATGCTATATGGCCATATAGTATTATATAATATTATATATAATGTTAGATGAATTTTAGGGCTTGTTTGAAGCTATTTAAGTTTTCAATTTATAAAGTGAATTTATAAAGAGTTGAAATGAGTGGTGGAGATTTAATTAAAGTTTAAAATGTATGGTGATTGTTGAGTAGTTGTAAAATCAACAGTCAAATCATGGTAGGTGAATTTATAAAGAGAAAATTTAAAAAAGATCAAACAAGACCTTAATAATGGAAGAAGCCTATGTTGTTATTATCGGATGATGACGATGGAGGATTTATGTATTGTGGCATTTAAAATGTGTCGGCACAAGGAGGTGAAAGCAAGGTAGATTTGTGGTGCTCGTTATACCAAAGACGAAAAAATCCAGTAGCTGATTTCCTCTGCAGCGCCAGCAGCAGCATTATTAAAATGTGCAGTCTTTGACCGTTTAACTTTTAATATGATGGATTCTCATTCGACAATCGACGCTCATTTTTTTGACAGCAAAAGGAGTTTGTACGGTACACCCTGGCCCTGCACAACATATACAACAAATGCACAAATAATAATTCCAATCTATACAATTGCTATGGTTCCCCTCCCTCACATCCGTAAAAAAATATCTTGCTTCCTCGAAGGACTGCCGCAAATTGGTTTATCTTTTCTTGGACATGCATTTGAGTTTTGGACTTACATATACGAGTGGAATATCATGTGACTAGGCTAGACTTGTAAAATATTTCTAAAATTAATGTGGTTATGTTTATGGCTATGGAATCTAGCCTGGGTTCCGTAACTCCAATCACATAATGACATTTCACCTGACACATATCACATGTCAACATTTCATTGGTTCCTGAGCTCTGTAAAGAACCCAGCCATGGGTTCCTTAGAAAATTCCATTATGCTTATCTTATGACAAATTAAAGATGATTAGTGAAATTATATGTATGTAATTCAACTATATATCTTAATGAGTTGTCACACATGAGTGAATCAAGATCAAAAAAACATATCCCACTTCAAAAATAATAAACATTTGAATTTAATAATATACCTGGATGACACCATTGATTTTGATCCATGGTAATTTGAGAGATTGAAAAAGAAGAATCGATTCTTTAGAGGATAGGGTGTCAAGCACATGCACATGCTCAACTCAAACTTGGAGATTCCTTTCAATATTCCATTGCTAGGAGAGTACTGTTGGACCTTTTTTTTTAAATCCAATTTCTTTTTCTTTCCTTTGTCATGACTATCAAGTATTTCGGTCTGATTGTTTCTCTTGGTTCTTTTAAGAGTAATCATAGATACACATGTGTTTCCAATATTAATAAGTGAAAGGGATTAATTGCCCCTTCTAGATTACTTGTCTATGTGAAAATGATGGATTTAAAGGCTTATAAACATCTAATATTAACTAAACATCTCATTTTTTTCATAATTAATATCAACATGCTTCACAAACAGATAAATATCAACATGTTTCTCTGTTGGAATCCATGGATCTTATCTTGAAGATATATTGCATTTGTCTGGGATTCATCAAGGTCTCAAGGTTCTATGCCATTTAGATACTTGGCAATTCCGCTTGCGGCACAAAAGTTGAAAACCAACTACTATGCTCCGTTCATTGGTAAAATTAGTGCACGTATCATTGCTTGGAACAAAGATTCTTTATCATATGCTGGACAGGCTGAACTGATTCACTCAGTCTTTCAAGATGTGGAGAGCTTTTAGTTATCTATCCTTCCTATCCCAGCTACAGTGATTGATAAAATCATTTGTTTGTGTAGAAAATTCTTAAGGAATGCTAGAAAACCTCTGGTGGCTTGAAAAGATGTTTGTCTACCAAAAAATGAAAGGGGGCTGGCTTTTCGAGACATTAAAAGACGAAATATGTCCCTTCTTCCTAAAACACTTTGGTGTATCCACAAAAAGAAAGATACACTTTGGGCTCGTTGGGTGCATCATGAGTACTTACGGCTGCAATCTGTTTGGAATTGAACTCCTAGAAAGGATGATTCTCCTCTTCTTAAAAGACTTATTGGCATCTGAGACCAGATTTGTCACAAACAAGGTTCTATTGAGGCTGCTATCAACACAGTCAACCAATGGGAAAATTTGGGCATATTATATATGGCTGAGGTTTATGAGTTCTTTCCACCAAAGGGTGTTAAATCTTGCTGGACATCAGTGGTGTGGAGCTCATATATTACCCCTAAACATGCATTCATTATGTGGTTGATTGCAAAGGAAAAACTGCTCATAAAAGATCGAATTACATACTTGGATATAGACCGTTCCTGCACATTTTGTCAGGTTGGGATTGAATCTAGGGATCATCCTTTTTTGCAGTGTCAAATCACGGCTGGAATCTGGAATTGCATTCAGAAATGGCTCAGAATTAGGATATTAATGTCGTACATAGCTAGTGCACTCATATGGATCAAGAAAGAGGCAAGAGGAAGCTCATGGCAGTGTAAAGCTAAAAGAATTGCCTTGGCAAGTACCGATTAGCACACTTGGACCGCACAGAACTACCACGTTTTTGTAGGCATTCTGCCCCAAGCTAGAGACATCATTTTGATGATTAAAACACATGTATAAAAGGTCGTTTTTGCTTTGTATCCTTATGTTTTAGTAATGCTTGAGTCTGTGGCTATTGATTGTTAGTCTTTTGTCTATATATCTAGGCCTTTTTTTTTATACCTAGGTATGCCCGGCGTATTGTGTATATGTCGTTCTTTTGATCTATATTATTTACATTTAAAGATAAAAAAAAATATATGAACATGTTTGATATACACATAAATATCAAAATGATGTTAGAAAAGGCTAAAAAGGAGGAGAAAATTGTGTCTTTTGGACCAAAAAAATGAGTAAAAGTGTTAAGTCCTCATCAGACTTGTGAACTACTCACTTCCAGGTGACTAAGCATTCTTATTATACTCCCCTCTTTTATTTTGTTTTCTTTTTAGACTGTCCTAAATATATCCTATTTTCTTATTTCTTTATCAAAATTAAAAATTCTGACGCACCAATTTTATTTGTCTCTCTCCCTTTTGTGCAATGCAGATGCTTGGGTACGGGATTGAAATGGTCCCCGAGGGTTAACAAGACAAGCCCAGTACGTTGTTGCCTAAATCACATAAACCATTTATGGATAAGCCCAACTAACCCGCAGTCGTCACTGCGATAGGAGTACAATGGCCAACTCGTAATAATTGGGTCCAAGGCCGAAAACCCACCCAACGTAACCAAAGCCGCTCTGGTCAGTTTAGGCTTTTCCCCACAAAATGGGGTTGGCTTGGATTTTTGGTTTTGAACCATTAATTAATATTTTTAAGGATTAATTAGGAATTTTTTTTTACAGGAAAACAACGGGCACACATAGTACAGAAACATCACACATCATCTAACAAAATCATAGTAATTTTGTTTGATACAGAAGATATATATGTCACACATTCGCACGTGGGGCAAAAAATTAAGTTTTTTTTTTTTTTGAAATACAAGGGCATATAAGAGGGGGGGATTTCGGGGTGGGCATGTGTAGTCGAACACAGGGCCTCTGACTCAGAATACGAGCATTTTAACTACTACATCACAATTCAAACCACATGTCACTTATAAAATGATGATAAATTAAATAGTCACAAAGAAAAAGAAATAAATAATTAATTAAAAAATCACATATTAAAAATTAAAAGATGGAATAAATAAATAAATAATGCCTCTGAGCCCAATCAAATCGGTAAAAATCGATCGGAAGTGACTTTTTCTATATTATTATCATATATATATATGACTTTTTTATAAATGTTTCTTTTTTATGTAACATTTTGATTAATTGATTATTTTATATGTGGATTTTCTATCACACATATAAAATAAAAAGAAATCACATTTCCTTAAAATGTCAATTAGAAAAAGTTACACCAAATTATAAATGTTTCTTTTTTATGGTAACATTTTTATTAATTGATTATTTTATATGTGAATTTTTTATCACACATATAAAATAAAAAAAATCACATTTCCTTAAAATGTCAATAAGAAAAAGTTACACCAAATTAAAAAGTCAGATATATAAAAACTAAATAGTCACATGTAGAAATAGAAAAAGAAATGGTGAAAAAAAATAAATGATAAATAAATTATTAAAATGCACGTGGGCCAACCAAATGGCACTGACCGTGCGTTAATTTTGTCAATTTTCCCTAAGAAAGATAAAACCAGTTTTGATTGACGGGGTTTGAAAATAGAGGAATGACGATGGGGCGAGTTCGGAGTGGGTCGCCATACTCTGGACCTGCCCCACGAGCCTTAACCCACGAAATGACCTGTGAATTTTCTCTCTTTTAATCAGTGTTATGCACAATACATTATCAATTGATGAATGTGAAGTGAAAGATGAATTGAATACCATAAATAGTTGAACCTCCATAATTTTACTTTACGACGCAGAAATTGAAAAAAAAATGGAGACGGGTCTAATAACCCGATTAGGCGCGATGAGTCAATCTTATTAAGAATATGTCCCAACGAGTTAGTAAATCAGTAAGTTACATGTAGGGCTGTGTAAACGGGTTTCGGTCCCGGGTTTTTGAAGGACCAAGACTGGACCAAACATCTTCGGTTCAGTCCTGGTCCAGTCCCAAAAATGGCAAGCCCAAACGGTTTCGGTCCCGGTTCGGGCTCCGGTAATGAATTCTGTTTTTTTGGGCTTTTCTGGGCTTGTGAAAAAATTTTTCTATAGACTTAGTAACGTAAAAACACATATAAACAAAGTTTAGAACAAATAACTAGAAGGGCTTTATGTGCAACAAAAGTATTAACATGCCTCCGTAAGGTAGAAGTACTAGACTTACTTGTATTTCTCATTTTTTTTATTTTAACAAATCTAAAATTATTACATATTTGAAATATATATCCTGAATTAGAAAATAAATATAAAAATCACAAATATTATATCTACTTTATAATTTTAATAATTTTACGATACAATTTTGATATTTTCAAAAGGCAAAAAATAGATAATTCTTACTTTATTATACATTTATAGGGATTAAATATTACAAAAATGATATAATTGTCAAAAATAAATAACACTTACCACTTAAAATAAAAGTAAGAAAATCAATTTCACATTTTTTACCAATAAGAAAACTACTTAAATAAATGAGAAGATGTATAAGCACAAATTCTCCATGTCTATATATAAACATATTTATATATATTATATAATAATAGCATATAATTTAAATAGAGTCAATAAACATATTCTAAATCTGAACAGTTTTCTTTAACAAAATCCTTACAATGTTCCAAATTCTAGTAACATTATATATTAACACAATTATTCTTGACTATTGTTTAAAAAATAATATAATAATGATGATTTTTAAAAAGGTTTATTGGCCAAAAAATTTCAACTTGAAAAAAAAATTTAGTGGTATTGCTTTAACTTTTTAATTTTCCTACATTGAAAGTTTTGTAAAAAGACAATATGATTGGAGCTTATAAATAATATGGGCATTTGTGCAAATGACTATATCAAGGAAATTTTGTAGACTTTGAGACAAATTAATAATTGTCTTGATTCTTTATATTTAGTTTTAAGTTTAAATGATTGTCCCACATTGAAAGTTTTGTAAAATGTCAAATAATTGGGACTTATAAATAATATGGGCCTTTTTGCAAGTGACTATGTAAATGAAATAATTTTGATTCTTACCTCTTAAATATTATGAAAAGTGAAAACCGGGTTTCGATTTATATATTAAAAAAAAAGAAAAAAGTTAACTGGTCTTTGACCAGGTTTCCGGGTTTTCAAAAGAAAACCCAGGACCGGACCAGACCTGTTATTTTGGCCGCAAAGCTCAGACCGAGACCGGCCTGTTCGGTCCGATTTCAGTTCGATTCATCTGGTCTCTGTTTTTTTTTTGCACACCCTTAGTTACGTGTCAATCCCTAGAAAAAATGCATGTTTCTTTAAACTTATTTGTAAAAATACCTCAATGTACTGCAAAAATACTAGACCAATTTTTATTAATTTCAATTATTATTAGTATTATTAATAAGGGTGGAAACACGTCATTACAAATCCACCGCCATCAAATCACTGCCACCGTACTGAGTAGCAACCAACAAACCGCCAAATAATGTTACCCGTGATTACAGTCAATCAAAAGTGACATCAATTTAAAAAAAGATGAATTTATGAATAGATTTTAAATTCAAACTTTATATAAGTATCAATATTTTATGGTGTCATATAGAGGTAATGATTAAAATCATATAAAAATTTATGTTAAATTAAATATGTGGTTAAATATAGTATTTTTATGAATCTAAAATTTAAAATTTAAATTAGTTGATGAATCTAGGCAAAATTTAAATAATTGCCAAATATTGTGTTAATTAGATAGTCATTGTTATGATCTTATATTTCCTTATATTATATAATATATCATCATGTGGTTACTGGTAATGCACAACCCACCTTATATAGACTTGTAATAGTAAGTGGCGTTACTCTTATATTACTATCATCATTGTGATGATGAAAAATTCGTCTTCTAATTTATGGTCTATATGCTTAATTACGGTTACCCACTTTGCAAGATAGTATTAGATGAGGCCTAGCTAAGTAATATATCGGTGCTCTGGCACAACAAGTTTGGTTGACCCGACGGATACTTACTGGAAAAATGAGGAAAATGGAATCTTTTTATTAAGGGAAAATTATGCCTAACGTCCTTAACTTTTTAACTTTTAATAGATTTCATTCTCACTCTTTATTTCTAGCCTCATGGGTCCCTAACCTTTAAGAAAATCTCTTCAAATCCCCAATAAGTTTTCCGTCTGTTTTGACAGTTAAATCCTTGTGAAATGACTCTTTTATCCTCAACTTGTAATTAAAAAATATATATATAAAGGAAATAAATCAAATCAAACAAATAAATATTTTAAAATTCTAAAGACCCTCACCCACGCCTGGAAGCAAACCTATATTTTCCCCCATTAAACTTGCATGATTGCACCCCCACAACGCCGAATTTTTCTCCCATGGCCAAAGGGTTAGATGGGTGGGGATATTTAGAGCTTGTTTGATGTTCTTTATTTGTCATAAATTAGAAAATTTAAAATGAGGAGAGAGATTGAATGCGTATTGAGAATGTAAAAATGTTTAAAATATGTGGTTGTAATTGAATAGTTATCAAATCAAATATCAAATCAGTGATAGATAAAATTATAAATTGGTAAAATAAAAAGCATCAAACAAGTTATTAGTAGTGCGGTGGAGGAAATGACAAGAAGGTCAATGGGTGGGGGATTTATAATTTTAAAATATTTTTATTTAATTTATTTCCTTTTTTGTTTAATTACAAGTTGAGGGTAAAATTATCTTTTTTTAGGGATTTAACAGCTAAAATAGAAGGAAACCGTTACTGGGGACGTAAGGAGAGATTTCCTCAAAGGTTACAAACCATGAGCTATAAATAAGGGTTGCAAAATTTATTAAAAGATGTAAGGTTAGAGACGTCAAGTTTAAATTACCTTTTTATTAATCTAGAGTTTGCTTGACTGACTAACATAAGCATCTTCTCGTGTCTAATTTAATTAGGCCAAAATGTCGGCGCCATTAAACTCTCCTAACTTTCTCATGGCCTGCTTTTTCAGTTTTGTTTCTCAAAACTCGTCTCACAAAATAAAAAAGTACACTCTCAGTCTATTTATATAATCTACCTTATTACTTTTTGTAAGAGAATTATTAAGAATGGCAATAAAAAATTCTGTTATATAAAATAAAAATAGATCAATTAAGAAAGGAACTCACATTTCACATTTTCAAGATTATATAGAACATAATGAGCAATTCTAGGGAAGCGTGTAAAAGTGATATTAAAAGGTGACATTCTTACATGATACACATTCATCGGGTGAGTGATTACATGGTAATTTTTTTATTATCCAATATAAGTGTGTCACTTATTAATGTCTCTTTTTCATGTCTCCCTAGAATTTTTGAAGCATAATTGTAAATGAATAAAAATAATAATAATAATAATAATACTTCTTATACATACAAAACGCTAAATTTAAGACGAATAAAAAATGACCAATAATAATAATTGGTCCAGACAGAAAGATATGCAGTGTAAGGATGCTTTTGAATGTCAATGAAAATTAGTCGTTTACCCTTAAAAAAGGAAAATAAAAGAAAAACTCAAATAACATTATTAAAAATGTAAATTTTAAGATTATTTTCTTAATATATATTCTTTAATTACTTTATTATGTTAATAACAATAGAAATTAAACAGAGATATATAATATCTCAACTATAATTTTTAAATAAAATAACATATCTTACAAATGAAAATGGAGTAAAAGTCTATTTTATAAAACATAAAGAATACTAATAAAGAATTGTAATGGTGCAATACCGTTGTTAGAAGGAATTCGTGAAGTATTGTCGTGAAAGACTAGACATTAAAAATTTTGACAATGACCAATAGATTTGTGTCGGTTCAACTGGTACACTAATGTATTATGTGACACATCTAGAAATTAGGAGCACAAGGCTATCTTTAACCCACAACTCTATTTTCCCCTCTTCTATATATTTTATAATCGAGATTTACAATTTCTATCTCTTTTAACCATCTCTGAACCATAATCTCCAAATTTTATTCAAATATCTATATTTCCTATTTAACTCAATTTATAACTATTTAACATATTTTACAAATTGAAAAATTAAGTATCAAACATAACTAAACAAACAATTGAGTTATTAATCGAGTAATTAACTCAATTAGTCAAACTTAACTGAATGAGATATTTGGTTGATTTTTTGAAATTAACGTATTTATTTTGACATCTAAATTTTATGCAATCAACAAACGAGATAACCCAAATTATATGAGGTGATAACCAGTACGAGATAACTCAAATTATATAAGGTGATAAAAAATAGTGACAAATAAAATATAAGGACTAAAATGAATGAAAAATATAAAAACTATAAACACTAAAAAATAAAAAAAAAGTTGGGACTAGCTTGCAATTTAGAGAATGACAATTCCATTATGGAATTGTCATTCTCTAAATTGCCAAGGTGAGTTGGTCCAACCCACCACTATTCATAATCTCCGAAATAGAGTCTAGGTTGGAAATGCTCTAATAGGTAACCATAATCTCTAATTCCAATATGATTATATGAGTGTTTTTTTCATCTTCTAATAATTTACGTATCATTTTCATGTATCTCTAACATTTTTCATAAAATCGTAATCAACTCAATATAAACTCTCAAGTTTGTCAAAATAAATGGATATATCGCAGTAGAATTCGATTCATCAATATATGAAAAACAGTATTTTGTTCCAGTGCATTAAGAAACGGTGTAGAGAAGAATTCTACGTTTTCTACCCGTTTCTTCACATTTTATTCCACGGTTATTATTGTTAGAATTACAACAGAAGACAGATTCAATTGCGAAAAGAAAAGACTAATGTGAAGAAAAAATAAAAGAAAGAGAGGATTTGCATCGAAATTACAATCAGAAATTTCGGGGAGAAATCGGATTCGATTCATGAATTTATTACCGTAGGCAAATAATTCCGGCCGACGATTTTGGCAGCATCGCGAGGCACCAATTGACCTTGCGCCACTATAATGGATTTGTAGATCTCCACAATCATCCTTTCATCACACTCCTTCATGGGCCTCATCCCGAATGTATCCCCGTTGAATCCCCCGGCGATTCCCCCGCTGCTTATCATTCTTGTATTGGCCAGTTTCATCATCATATTCACGTACGCATCTCGCAATCCGCACAAAAACTTCTTCGGCTTGAATCGGAGTTTCATCTTTCAGCCTTGGAGTAAGCTTAATCCGCCAAAACCGCCTTCGACGGATGGCGCCGGTGTGGAAAGGAGCTAGCTCCACCGTCCGGGTTTCGTTCCACGGCGGGAGGTCCGGTTTAGCCGATTGTATCCCTTCCTCCGCCAGTAGCGTTTAATTCCTCGGAGACAGAGGTTGAAACTCCTTCCATTGGATTTGCTTTTACCCTTTCTGTTTAATTTTTCCCTCCCTCACTCTCAAAAAGAGAAGGAGATTATGTAGTGGCAATTAACGGAATTAGCATTCTTGGCTTGGATGAGATACAGGTGGGGGTTTGGGAGGGAGGGTGGTGGGGTGGGTGGTGAGGGTTGGGATATTAGCAGGAAGGAAGTTGTGGCGGTGGCTAATAAATGCTAGAGGCTTTCAAAAGATAAGATGTGTTTGGCAATAAATGATTTTGTCTTAGAAAAGTAACGTTGTGTTTCACCAGTTTAGGTGATATTAAATTATATAATACCAAAGTAAAAAATTAACACATAAATAAAGTACTAGATTGATTCAACTTATAATTTATTGGATATATAGTGTTAAATAATATTATTCTTTTCATGTCAGGGAAAGGAAAAAGATCTAACATTCTGTGTCCTGTCCATAAAAGAAGAGAAACAATGGCACAGGCAAGTGTGAAGAGATGAAGTGTGTAAGGTTGTTGGCTACTGAAAGAATAGAGAAAATTAGGAAAGCTGATAGAAAAATAACTGCTTTCATCCATTTTACAAGTACTTTATTTCAACAATTTAATGCATGTGAGTGGATGCACGCAGTAATACCCCAACGCTGATTTTATTGCCACTGTTTGGCTGAAAACCCGGAATTCATTTTGACTTGCAACCCGTATATTATTTATTATTAATTTTTGGCACATTGGTGGTGTTGGGCCGGCGTTTTTACTGACATGGGGGTGTCGCTTAAAATGTTCCGTAGCTAATTACACAAGTTAATCTACGTATAAAGAGTTAAACATGTTGAAAATTTAACAGAATAAATTGTGTGATCTTAAGAGCCATACTCCATGCATATTAGATGAAAAATAAATTGGTACACAAATGGAAATTAGGGTCATCGCAATAACATAATAAGATCTTGTAAAGGTTGAAAGGTGGAATTTGCACCTTCTTTTAATTCAAGACATTGGCTTGATGGAAAATTCCACCTACTCTCTGAAATTGTTGGTGCATGGTAGTAAATTTTGATGAGAATACTAAAATTCTAAGTTGGTACGTGCCAATAAATTTTAAGTGAGATACTTATTTTCACTAATGAAATTGGTACGTCATATGAGTCCACTATATCTTATGACTGTGTTGCCCAATTATTTTGTTTACATTAATTGTGGCCCAAACAGACAGACTTCTGATTTGGATAGGTAAGGAGTTATTTCCCAACTAATAAAGAAAAGAATAATGTTGTTATTATTATTATTATATTAATTAAGTAATACTGCTATATTAATTTAGTTATTTCTACTGTTCTCAGAGTGCCCAAATATTGGAAGTTTGTATGAATGGAATCGTGTGACTTTAATAAGTAGGTATATTATTTCTAGAAGCGTGACCCATAATGTAATTACACCTATGAAATGAAATCATTAAATTTGTATTTAGCTTGCACTAAGTTTAGTCATTTTTCTTAATTAGTGCAAACATCAAGAGTCTTATCATGATAATAATATACTCCCTTCGTCCCATAAAAATAGTCTCAATTTCCTTTTTTGTTTATCCCAAGTTATTCTCCACTTTTGCTTGTTAGTTTTTTAATTTTTTAATCTACCCCAATTTAATGTGCATTAATAATAATACATTAGCACTAATAAAATTAAATACCAATTAAATGAAGGAACAAATAATGTTCATAAATTCCCCTTTTTCATAAACATTCTTAGAGCATATCCAATGTAATAATCTTGACAGTGTATATGTGACAAATAATATTGACATTACATTCAATAAACTCTCTAATATAATAATATCCACATCGTATATTGGGCAAGTAATTATTAAGTATTTTGAAAAGATAAAGGGAAAGAAATTTATTGACTAGGTAAATTAATAATAACAATAATAATAATAATATATCACGGTTGATTTCGTGCCACTTCCAAAATCCCAACTTGTTATTAATTGCAACGTGCAAAACCGTGTCTTCATCTGCCATCCACACGAAAATGTACCCTCCATTTCTAGATGGAGTTCACTCCATGTTTATTACTTATATATTACTATATAAAATATGAAATAATATGTAGGATCAGAAAGCGTAAGAATTGATTAACATAAAGGGAAACATGCAACAGTAGTAGCTAACATAAGCAAATGATCTAGATCATGATAACACATTGTTCTCGTTCTCGAGCAAATTAAACACATACATACAACATATATTAATATACCTATTATCAATTCTTCTTAGCTCTCTTAGCAGCTGGTTTTGAACGGGATTTCACCAATTTAGTAGCTACCTTAGCTGGAGTTGCCGGCCCCTTCTTCTTTGATCCTTGGGGACTCTTGACCTGTTGATAACAAGATTTGCGTGAATGAAATTAAATTAAATAGCTTGAGCAGTTGCATTTACATGTAGGAGAAGATATGGTTATTGTGACCTCACTCAGTCTCTTAGTTTTCCCTCCACTCACGGATTCCTTCAAATCCTTTTTTGAAATTGTCGTCTTCTTCTCCAAAGCCTCAGGAGTCTTCACCTGGCTCAAACTCTTTGTCTTCTTCCCCTTACTAGTTTCCTTTTCTTTTTTCTGTTTCTTGTCAACTGTCTTCTTCTTCGCGGTTTTGTCTGGAACAACTGATGAATTTGATGATGGCTTTTTCACCTTTTCCAAAGGGGATATCTTGTATGAGTTCTTCACCTTGACAAGCTTTTCTGACTTTACCAACCTTTTCAATTGGGCAGAGACAATTTTCCTGAAATTCCTTGGAAGATTGGATGTGTACTTCTCTTCGATGAATTTGGCTATAGCTGGCTGGCTTGAACCGGTTCGGTCCTTCATTGTAGTAATTGCTTCACTTATCATCTGTGGACAGAAAAAAAAAAATCAAACATATTTGGTTACTAGTTGTTATCTAATGGAATGTCTAGCTAGTATAAAGGAACTGAGAACAGAGTACCTCAAAGTATGGCGGATGGAGGCCTGAAGGTGAAGCACTGGAACCGGCAATATTCTTCTTTGCAATGGCCATTGCTGCAGTGGATCGATGAATTTTTTGTCTGATTAAAATGAAAACTGGCAAGGTTTAAGTTTCAATTTTCAAAATTTTTTTGAGCGGAATTCCAATTTCAAAAACTTGAGGGATTCTCTGTTCATAAGATAGCCAATATTTCCCGCCTAAACAGTACAGTTGAGGATGGAGGCTTCGTCGGTTTATTTATTGCTGAAAGTGGACGGCTAATGGATTTATGGGTTGATAAATGGACATATTGATGGGTATCGTTTTGCCTGACGCCCACTGATGAAAAACTCATGTGCATTATGTGGGCCCATTTTTTCATGTGTGACTCGGTTCGGCTCACTTTTCATGCTGGGCCACTTTTATGGAGGGTCGAAAATTAGGCTCAAAAAAAAAAAACTGGTTTCAAATTCAACATGCATTTAATGAAAATATCATAAAACAATTTTTTTTGGTTAAATAATTTCGAGATACTAGTTTCTAACATAAAACTTGATATACAATGAGCATTTTAAATGATGCTAACTCTAAGAATTTGATCATTTCTTTCTTCACAAATTACTTTTTTATTTTATCGTGTCAATCTTCGGCATAAATATAATTTTTCAGATTTTAATATTGTAATTATTTTCTGTAGAATTAAATAATATTGTCTAATAATACTCACGAAGAGAACTAGTGGTACCGACCGGTTTGTTGCCATCCCACTGGATATGATAAATCCATTTCCCCCATCCCTCAAAGATAGTCTCTCTTCATTTTTTACATACATCAAAACAACTCAAATAATATAATAAATGTGAACAAGTGGAGCCCATTGTCTTGCACTTGTTTTGTCCGTTTGTGCCTCTTTTTTTTTTTTTTTTGCCCATTGTCTTGCACTTGTTTTGTTCATTTGTGCCTCTTTTTTTTCTTTTTTTTTTCCTTTTGTTAATCAGATTGTGCACCTCTTTTTTTTTTTTTTTGCCCATCGTCTTGCACTTATTTTGCCGGTTTGTGTCTCTTTTTTTTTTCTTTTTTTTCGTTTGTAAATGAATGAATTTATTATACATATATTATGATCAAATAAATACTCCAATTATTTAACTTCAAAATTAATATACATAACAATTCCATTGCACATGTTACCGATAATGGGTCTGACTTTAACTCTGTTTCACGAAATGTTCTATTTTTTTCCCTTTTTGTATATCTATATAATTTTCTCCTAATTTATTTAAGCAACTAATTAGCTCATAAACATATCGATCAGCCTTTTTTCCCGTTTGTGAATCCGTTTGTGCCGCTCTTTTTTTCCCCATTTTTTCAGTTTGTGAATGAATGAGTTTACTATACATATATTATGATCAAATAAATACTCCGATTATTCAACTTCAAAATTAATATACATAACAATTCCATTGCACAGGTCCTTCTCCATGAAATATTCTTTTTTTTTTCAACTAATTAGATCATAAATATATCCATTGACGACTAATGTTGATATACTACGGAAACAAAAAGAATCTACTATAAACTAAATCAAAAAGTATTCATAGAAACACATATCCAAACATGTGCAAACACAAAAAAATAATAATAATAAGTAAAAAAAAATTTGCTGCTAGAAATACAAGAAAATAAATTAAATATTTTCTTAAAGATTACAACATATGATAGTGTAGTAACCGTTATGATTTCCAAGAGGGCAGTATATTATAGATAACATTTCAAAATTGTAAATTTTGACGGTAATTCAATTGCTATAAAATGAAGCATTCCAGAAAAGGTATTTTTTACATATCACGTTTAAATTCCCTCCGTTAGTTGTTTGAAGTAATATCTAATTTTTTGTTTATAAATATATTTTCAGCTGACTTTACGACACGTGCAACGCAGGTGCCGTAACTAGTATTGTTGAAAAGTGCAATTTAAGAATATATTTTTTATTATGTCATTTCATTTACTCCCTCTGTTCTTTACAATGCATTTTTCGTTTGTCCCAAATTATATTCTACTTTTCGTAACTCATTTTTTAGTTTTCGAACATGCTCAAGGTTGCCTGGAGTACCGCCGGTCGTACCAGGAACTGAAGAAGGGGGCAGACTCCAACTTGTGAGGTGGCGGCAGATTCAGTTTGGCATGGGAGAGGTGGTGGAGCTGATAGATATATACTAGAAGCAGACGCAGCCGTGCAGTTCGATTGTGTTGGGTCCGGGGGTGTTTTATGGGATGATAATCAATGTATTGTTAGTGCTTTTGCTACTCGGATTACTGGAGAATATTCGGTGGAGACGGCTGAGGCTATATATGGCGCTTCGATATGGATTGGTTTTGATGGAGCAGAGAGGAATGGCTTTGCGAGAGGCTAGGGTGGACGCACCTTGGGTGATCAGTGGGCTGAGATATCCTTCAAGTAATGGGACCTTAGCTCCATTGTTTAGACAGATATTACAACCATGCGATGCTCTCAATTGTTCTACATGTAAATTCATTCCTCGTGACTCTAATGCGATAGCTCATAGGGCGGCATCTTTTGCGATTTGGTCACCATTGACTTATTAGTGGTTTGATTGTATCCCTATTTTCATTTCTCTACTTGTGCGGAACTTTATTAATGAATGAATGATCTTTTTAGTGGCGGAGACAAGGGGCCTTACTGGGCCCGGCCCGGGCATGTCTCGGCCCAACTGCTGGTATATATTAAAAAAAGAAATTTTTTTGCACCCGGCCCAGGTGGATTGTAAATTGGGCTCGGGGGATAGCTGGGCCTTAGTGTTTTGGGCTTCAGCAAAAAAAAAAAAAAAAGGGCTGAAAAGAGGCTAGGGATGGCAACGGGGCGGGTCGGGGTGGGGTTTGGCCTTTCCCGTCCCGGCCCCGAATTTTTTTACCCCGCCCCGATCCCCGAGTGAGTCGGGGCGGGGCGGGGTCGGGGATAGGAAAATCCCCGACATCTGCCCTGATTTTTTTTTTTGGTAAAATCCCTATATATTTTTTTTGTTGGCACTAATTCACAAGTCAGAGGCAGCACAGTTGGTTAAATGTTGGGGTAAGTTGGACTGATGGTTGAGGGTTTGATTCAACCTCAACACCAAATATATTTTTTTTAATTAAGTTGAAAGTTTCGGGTTTTCGGGGTGGGGCACCCCAAACCCGACCCCGCCCCGAATCTGAAACGGGGCACAGATTTCCCCGCCCCGTTCGTGGCGGGTTTTCATCGGGTTCGGGTTTTCGAGGCTTTTCTGTCATCCTTAAAAGAGGCCAGCCCAATAGGGGAATAAGGGAATCGGGAAGGCAGACAAGCAGAATCAGAAGACATAAGCAGAAGCAGAAGTGCAGAGGGCGAACTGGGAGTCTGGGACTAGGGAGGCTGTGCTGCTGCCGTGGCCGACGGACCGAACCCGAGCGCCGGCTGGTTAGGCGGTGGCCGGTGGGTGTTCATCTTCTTCATCTAGATTTTAGCTTTAACAAGGTATTATTCTAGACCTAATTTCTAAATGGATTTTGTTTTGCCCAAATTTAGATTTTAGAGTCTTGCTAAAATTGATTTTAGATTTTAGATTTTAGAGTACTCGCCCTAATTTTGAGCTAGGATCAATAGAAGAAGCAGAAAAACGAGCACCAACAGCCTCATACCCGAGAATTCAAGAGAAATTTGGAATGAGAAAGGAATGAAATGTGGTTCTTAATCTGTGGTATCTATTTCTTCTAGTAGAGAGAATATTAGTTGTCTAAGCACACAGGAGACCCCTGGCTTTTATATATAGTATTTCTGATCTAGTTTGAAAGGGGGAAAAGCAAAGCAATAATTTGATAATTGGAGTTTCTTGAAAAAGGTTAATGGAGTTTTGAGCAGTAGTTGTCCCGGACGGACAAGACTATCTTCAAGAATATGGGGGCTCCATTGTCTTGAAACTGAGAGAAATTTTTAGCCCTTATTCTTAAATAGATTTTGCCCTAATTTAGATTTTATGGTTCTTGCTATTTGCTAAAATTAAACTTTATAATTTATAAGTAGTTAAATTAGTAAATGATAAAATGAAGACTATGAAATTAATAGAGAAAAGTATTAATCTATTATTGGCTAATGTGGCTCTTGATATTTTGACGGTTTTATGATTATTCATTGAGATTTGAGCTATGTTTTTATATTAATGGTTTAGGTAATTAGGTGTGGCTGTGTGGATTGTGGAATGTTAAATGTATAATGTATTGTACTATTGTTGTCTCAATGTTTTGTGAATGTATAATGTATAATGTATTTATTGTGGTTGTGTGGCTCTTTGGAATGTATAATGTATTACTGTATAATGTATAATGTATTAATGTATAATGTATAATGAACTTTGCTGATAGTTTGACAATTTTTATTGAAAGAGAACTTGTTAGCACAATAGATATAGAGTTTCTTATTGATGAATTTACTAAAGTAAAAAATCATCGAGTCCAACTAACTTTTTAGCCTAATTTACTATATTTTGAGTTGTTGCGAACTTTGTAATGTACTTGATTTGAGTTTGCTTACTATTTGAAAAATTAGAGCTTATAAGATTTTTTTTGAGTTTTCGATCCGGCTCCCCTACTTTCGGGTCCTAGCTCCGCCATTGGATCTTTTTCCTTTCAAAAGAAAAAAAAAAACCTTAGTGATTCCACATACTATTTATTTGTCCCACTCTCTTTTATACAAGGATTAATAATAGTAATAATAATAATAATACTCTCCGGTTTCATAAAAATAGTCTCAGTTTCCTTTTATATTTGTCCTAGATTATTTACCATTTTTATTAGTTAGTTTTTTAATTTTCTTATGTGCACTTATTTAATGTACATTGATATTAACAAATAAGAACTAATAAAGTTGAATAACAATTAAATGACTAGTATATTAAAAAAAATGTTGATAAATTTCAATTTTTTAAGAATATTAATTAGACTTTCTTAAACTATATGAAAAATAAGATGAAACTATTTTTATGGGCGGATGGAATAATAATAATATTCAAAAAAGACAATTACAGAAATAAACTCTCCTTTAGAGAGAAAAAAAAAGAGGAATGAGAGAAAGAAAGTTTCTAGAATACCACCGTATTCTATAGGTAAATCAATTAAAAATAAGTAATCATATTTTACATCTTTAAGATTTATTAGATAGGATTAGAATCGCAAATGACCATAAAAAATACTCCCCTCATCCTATAAAAAGAGGCTATATAAATCTTTTATGTATATTAAAAAATGTAAATTAATATTGTTGAAAATACAAAATTTACACTTAGAACATCCACATTAGTAGTGCTAAACTACGTTGTTAGTTAACACACTACAACAAATAACGGCGACAGAGGCGACAACTCGCGACGACATGAAAAGTCGCCGCTACAGGTACCGGCTAAAGCGGCGACTATTTGTCGCCACTGTAGTTAAGACCTACAACGACGACATAGTTATGTCATCCCTGCAGGTATATATACAACGGCGACATAATTATGTCGTCGCTATAGGTCTTATCTCTAGTGGCGACACGATACTATCTATAGCAGCGACACATAAAGTTGTCACGATACAATTGGCGGAAAAATTTCTCGCATTTGTTATTGTATTTATAAATGACAAGTTGTCGCTATAGGTAACATATTCGTCGCTATAGATATAATAATCAATGTAATGTATATTATAAATGCAAAATGTTTAATAAAATTCATCTAATCTAATTGGTGGGGTGCTTGAGCATAAAGGCGAGGTCTCCGGTTTGAATTCTAAAAAGTGTAAATAATGTGTTTAATTAATTAATGTGGGAATGGGTGGGGCAGCCGGGGGTTGAGGTGGCCGGTGATGGTAGGCTGGGCAAAAAAATTTTTGTAGCCAAAAACTGTAGAAATTATAGCGGCGACAGCGGCGACACTCATGTAGTCGCTATAGGTGTCGTCGCTATACGTACGATAGTCATCAAGAGGCTATAGGTACAGACCTTTAGTAACAAAATTGTCGTCGCGAAGGATCGTCGCAATAGGCTATAGGAGGCTATATGTCGTCGTTACAGGCAATATTTTTTGTAGTGACAACTCAAAAAACAACTTACATTGGTGATGTTAAAGTAGTTGTTAAAAGTAATTAATTTTACAAGTTGTTAGTTTTGTTGTTAAAGTTAACAATAAGCTTAACACTTTATGTGGTATAAGAGCATCCACATTGGTAGTGCCAAAATTAACTATCTACATAAATAAAAAATAGTGTTCTTAGTAATTATTAAATGACACCTAAACAAGTTAAATTTAACTATTAATTTGTGTCACATTGGTGATTCTAAATAAGAGTATTAAATTTAATCATCAATTCAATAATCAAGTAGTTGACCAATTTCAATTTAATTAAAATTAAAAAAGAAGAAATAATATCACATAAAGTGTTAAGTTTGTTGTTAATTTTAACAATAAAACTAACTTCTTAAATTAAATACTTTTAACAACTATTTTAACACCACTAATACATAGACTATTATTTCTTTTTTTTTATTTTAATTAAATAGGTATTGACCCACCCTTTAGTCACTATTGAGTTGATAATTAAATTTAATACTTTTTAGTTAAAATCACTGATGTAGCACAAATTAATAGTTAAATTTAACTTGTTTAGGTGTCTTTTAACAATCAATAAAAACTCTACATTTTACTTATGTGGTTAGTTAATTTTAACACTACCAATATGAATGCTCTTACTTCTCTAATGTACCTTTAATCACTTTTTATTTGGTCAATATAATCATTAATGTATTATAAATTTATTAATAGTTGGACTAATGACATATTTGGAAAAGAAATTAATTTTTCAACATTATTTATATAAATAGACTATAACTTGAGATAAATAAAAATAGAAAATAGGCCTTTTTGATTGCTCTGGGTTGGATAATCTTTCAAATGCTGATTAAGTGTGGACGATATAGGTTGTTTAAAAAGAGAGAATTGTTGGTTCCTTGTAGTCGTTTATTTGGTTCTCTTTTATACTGTGACAACTCTTGCTCCTTTTTATTTTTATTTGTTCTAAAATATAGTCTATTATTATAAACAAGGTTGAATAATTAATTTCTTTTTTAAATATGCTCCTAGTCCAACTAATAATAAATTCGTAATGAATTAATAATTATTTTGACTAAATAAAAAGTGATTTAATATTGAATAAGTGTATACTAGAAAAGTAAGTGTAAATTTTGTATTTTCAACTATATTAATTCATATTTCTTGATCTACGCAAAAAATTGGTATAAGCCTATTTTATAGAACGGAGAGAGTAATATATAAACAGAACTATGCATTTGAGATAAATCAAAAACGAAAAGTAATAAATCGAATAAACAAGATATTTAATGGAAATAACAATACACTGATGCGTGAGATGATAATAACCGAGTTAGGAAAAATAATCATTGATATTGGGGTAACGTAGAAGATAAAAAACAGAAGAATGGAGCGGCCATCAATGCACATGCTCCGAAATCCAACCCCACCTCTCTTTCCAGTTTCCACTTTCCAGTCTCTTTTTCCACCCACCCAACAAATTCCAAGTAACAACTTTCAAATTTCTCTCTTTACTAACCGGTTTCCATCAACACTTTCAGGCGTCGGCCATCACCAATGAATTCTCTTCCTCTCTTGCTGTTTACTCTTATTCTCTGCTCCTCGTGCGAATTTTCTCAAGAAATGACTACGGTAACGGCAATGGAGAAAGACCAAGTTTCTTGCACCGTGTGCTCTTCCTGTGACAACCCCTGCCAACCCATTCCGTCTCCTCCTCCGCCGGTTCCGTCTCCGCCGCCACCGTCTCCGCCATCAACCGGGGTTAATTGTCCTCCGCCACCTTCACCTTCCAGCGGTGGTGGATATTACTACTCACCGCCTCCCCCAGCTAATCCATCTTATAATTATCCCGCGCCGTCCAGCGGTGGCGGTGGAGTGTATTATCCACCGCCTACCAACCGATCTGGCTACACCACTCCGCCACCACCTAACCCAAATCTTCCATACTTCCCATTTTACTACTACAACCCTCCACCATCTTCTGCTTCCGACTCCATATCCCAAGTGCAAATTCACCTCATCATTTTTCTTTCTCTTCTCCTTTTCCTCTGAATTCCAACAAATAAAGCCAAACACACTAGTCTTACATCTTAATAATGTATCCATAATATTATTGTTCTTGTGATTCGGAACCTCATTTTAAGGCTTTAAAGACGAGAGCAAAGAAGTGGAAACAGAGAAAAAATTGAACTTTGCCGGCAGTACTGAACAGATGAAATCCTGCTCTGTTTAATTTTTCTCATAGCTTATTGTAATTCTATTATTATTCATTATATGTAGAATAAAATGTCCAGAAAACATTTTACAGTGTACAATTGAATTAATTGTAGCCAAAACATTCTCATTTTGTCATTTTTCATCCTTTTTTTTTTTTGCCGCATATGGATTTCATGGCGCCATTAGTGCTTAGCTTATAGCTGGATGTTGGAAGCTTCGATGGAATGGAGGTGAAGGGCAATAAAGAACATGTGGCGGTGGTTACGTTTACAAATAGAAGGAGGAGAGATGTACCAGAGAATGAGATTCGTTTTGGATTTTGATTATGGAAAGGCCGCACATGGAGTACATAATACAAAGTGTAAATTAATCGGGTGTCAAACATAAAAATAATAAATTTTGGCCTTAAATTGATAAGAATTGCTGGCTACAGCAATAAATTGACCTAGTGTGCATTGATTAGGCCAGAATTAAATCATCCCAACGAATTTTGTTAGCAATAATTGTTAATTATCTGCCAATAATTGTCCATGGTGTACCTACGGAATCCTCCGGGCGGGAATTTTTTGAACAACAACGCACGCTTACTAACTAATTCCATTCTGATATACTACCGTTGCTAACTACTACCACTAGATCTGCTATGGTTCAATCCTAAAATGTAAGAACATCTCCAATAGATCTTTTAGATGTAAACTTGTCTTTATATTTGAAGGAGTCAAGTATCAAAGTTGAATTCCAATAGATTCTTTATTTAAACACTTTGAAATAGACAGTGAATTTGCCTCTTCAAACAGTGAATTTGATTCTTCAAAGGGCGAGATTTCAAAACTCGTTTCTGCATTCAATTAAATCACAATTAATTTTATTGGTCAAAAACAATTAAAATAATAAATATTGATTAAAAATAAAATAAAATATTACAATGATTGCTACTCCTTTTTTTAAATACAATGACATCACGGTTTTGGTTGGGGATTTTAGGCTTTCCACCCTTTTTTTGGATTAAAGTTTTCATAATATTTGTTTTTTGATACAAAAAAAAAATAAAAAATAAAGAATACAAATACGAGCTCGTTAGAGTGACTTAAAATTTTTGCTGTCTAAATTAAAGGATAGGGAGAACCTAGCCCTGCGACATAACTTCTTGAATAGGCTTCAAATTAACTGCAATGAAAGACCAACAAAAGAACACAACCCCGACCTTCAACCAAAAAAAAATAAAAGGGGAAGAGAATTTAAAGGAGTAAAACGAGCCATATGCCAGATATGTATTACTTTCTCTATAACTTTTTTCACCACTTTCACACATGACATAAATCCATTAATTCCTACATAAACATCAAAATGCAAGATATCACAAAATAATGCCATATGCAAGGTGTAAAACAAGTTGTAGGAATAATATATACATACATATATATATATAGAGAGAGAGATTTACCTATGAGATGATTGCTCGAGGCTCAAGTGAAGATTTTTAGCACAACCTTTTAATTTACTAAATATTGTACTTAATATAAATATATATATATATAAGATTTGTGCAATTATATTGCCACTATAAATTATTTTTGGCACACCACATTTCAATCTCACACATATAACACTTGCATGAATAACTACACCACAACTTGTTCATATTTATGCCCAATAGAAAATAATTTATAAGGAAAACAAAAATTAAAATAAGTGTGGTTGCCAAAAAAAATATTAAAATAAATGTGGTGCACATTATTTCAAAAAATTTAAAAGAAAAAGGAAAAGGAAAAAAGCAAAAAAAAAAAAAAGAATGTAGTACATGTTGATCGACGATTCCTGCTCGCCTCACGGCCGGAACCACCTCCACCATTTCCCCCTAACGTTAAATTGTCACCAGAGCTTGGGCGGAGGTGAAATATGAATATCTTTTATCTTCATTCACCTTACCCCAACAGCCGCCCACTTCCAAATTGAGGAAGAAAAAACTTAAATCCCCAATCTTTATAGTCACATCGCGGAACAATAAAAAGGAATTGAAATATATAAAAATAAAAAATTTAAGATTCGTTTGGTAACGTTTATAATTGGATTGATTTATAATATATTTTGAAATTTAAATTTTTGAGACACTTGTCTTATTTTGATTGGTTAAATTTTATTAAAAAGTAAAAAATTATTATTTAATGTAATAAATGTATAATGTGTCAATAAAACAAAATGACAAGTGTCACAAAAAATTTAAAATTCAAAATGTGTTATAAACGAATTGATTATAATATATATCAACCAGGCGCTTAATCAACTTAACATGATAAATGTGAAGATTGCGCCATAATCAACTCAATATAATTATTGATGCCACAATTGAAAACATGACCAACTTAACATGATGAATGTGAAGATTGCGCCATAATCAACTCAATATAATTATTGATGCCACAATTGAAAATATGACTGGACATCTGATTTGAAAACCTCCCGACTCAAGCGATCTGTAATAAATCGGGTCGAGTCAGATTGGGTCAGATTATTGTTCTTAGCGAGTCAGTCAAGAGTTAAAAGTTGGCAAACCCAACCAGGTTGAGTTGGATTGGGTTGGATTTTAGGTCGAGAGGCTAGAATTAACTTCACACCCGAATCCCCAACCCAAAAACCCGATTATTAATTTGGTTTTTCCCCTCAAATCATTTTTTATTCTTCCGAATTTAATTTTCCCATTGACAATTTAGTTTCAGACAAACGTGTTGCCATTGAAGTTTTCATTTGACAATTTCAACCAAAGACGCACGATTCGCGATTCACAAATCAAGGAAGGAAATACTCATCACTTCCATCTCCATAAATTCATTTGATTAGATTTACAAGAGAATTCAAAAAAGGTCTAAAAAGAAAACAAAATTTAATCAGAATGCACACGATTCACGATTCACAAATCAACTGGGAAATACTCATCACTTCCATCTAGATCGGAAGAGCACACGTCTATGATTTCATTCGCTTAGATTTACAAGAAATTCCAAAAAAGTTTAAAAAGAAAACAACAAAAATTGACCATTCCGGATTAAATGATACATCCTCACAGGACAAGAAATATGCTAAAAATCTGCTTGACAATTTAGTGTCAGCCCATACGCATGTAATTCAATATTAGTGTAATTCATTATTAATTCACTATTTCTTAATTCGTGTGAAATTAACTACCCACCTCACTTACCCACCTCGCTTTGTGAGACAGAGGGAATATCAACTATGGTATCAAACAAGTGGTAAGTCACTAGTACTACTATCAATAAATGGCCTGTATTGCACAAATTTTCATCATCCAATTCCACTAATTTTAAGAAATAACATAGTTCACTATTAGGTGGGTGCAGAGAAAAAGAAGAAAAGAAAGAAAAGGAAAAACAGGGGGTTGGGGGGGGGGGGAGAAAAGTAACCGCCGGGGCGATTTGCTTCAGCCTTCAAGCATAATCATACATTTGTCACACACATACACGTAGGTTATTTGGACTTGGATACTGGAAGTCAGAGAAGACACAAGATTACAAGAATCACCAATATTCGCCACGAAGAACCCTAAGGATCCTCCCATGGGGAGAATCAGGATCGCCCCTCATCGCATTCTGCCTGAATATCTCCGACGCTCGACGCAACGAATCCTCCGCACTGTCAATCTGCTCCGGCAGCCAAGTCACCACCCCATCGCTACCCACGGTGTAATTCTGAGCAGTCCCGTCCGTTGCTCGTGTTATGGGCTTTCTCGTGTCCGCTATTTCTATCTCCGACAAGGGAGACGCCTTGTGATCCTTGAAATATTTCCTGTCATCTTCCATTTGTTCCCTCCTCTGCTCCATTCTGTCTTCGGGCCACGGACTCCCATCCAACCCCGCGCAGTTCAAGTCATCAACCGGAGTCACTCCTCCCCCCGATGGATTGGATGAGGAACTGTAACGCCGCTTATGTTGGGTGATCGGATCAACTCGCTCGTTGACTCCGGTGGTCTCAAGTTTAGGGGCTGAATCTGTTGGTGATTTTGGTGGCGCGTACGTTTCATTGGTTCCTTTGGGTGCTTCTTTGCCCCGTTGGCGCCTCAGTGTTTCATCGAACGCCGCCTCAGCTGGATACACTTCCTGCAAACAATTACAACGTCATGAGGAGATTGGAGTCATGACTCAACTTCAATATATATAATTGCAGAGAAGAAATTACTTCAGGTTCAACAGCATGAACGGCAGGGTCACCAGGTCGACCGGTTGTTGGGGCAGAGGAAAATCTTTGTAACAAAGATTGATTATCAGTAACGTAAAAAGGAAGGATTCCCCTTCGATTTGATTTTGTGGCTATAGCTGTAAGCCTGAACTGCATTTCCGCTGCTTAATTTTCTCCCAACCCTTTCAAACTGTTTGCCAAGAGAACACTTTGTAGGTATATAAATATCGAAATGGCAATGTTCTCTTACACTGTGTTGGCAACCATATAATGGGGACACGTGTTGCTTATGTATACGTGGCAGTTGTTTCTAGTTGTTGCTGGATCTCCGCCGGTCTTCTGCTTATTCGCAAGGAATCATCCAGAAGAATAAGCAGATCATGAAAATTTGGGCTTTGGCAATGGACCTAGCAACCAAATGATTCGTTACCAACCCCATTTACAATGGAGTTTAAAGTTTAAATTAAGCCCATTTTGTATATCTGAAATCCACGTGTTTTGAATAAATGATTAGGCATTGCGTCTTGTTTTCGTACAAATCACACAAAGCATAAAATTTCTAGGAGGTCTTTGAAATTTTCCTCAATCCTAATTAGGTACTGTCATGTTTGGATTTTTTTTTTTTTTTGAATTTCCATTATAATTGAATCTCTGTTACTATATTTTACTAGATTTTCACCCATGTGTTACACGAGTAGAGTTCTAAAGAAATTTCATACATAAAATATAACATAATTGTGTTTGTCAAGCTTAATGTCATAAAGAAACTGAAATACACAACCTGCATTGAATTAATATGCATTATATATTTGCAAGTAATATGCAATTAATTCTTTATTTTGTTGACTTAATTTTAAATTCTTGTTATCAGTCCACCGATATATTGATGAATCAATAATTTTTTATTAATTCTTATTTTTTATTTCCTCTAAAGACAGTAAAACCCGATAGTATAATTTTATATTTAGTTTCACACTCATACATTTACAGACATACTATATATACTTCATACTTGTGCGTTTTATAGACATATTATAGTGACAAAGTATATACAATAGAGTAGAATAATATAAAATCATGAAATTATACAATCGAACAAAGTAAAATTGAAATTCATTAGACAAATATGAGATATATCTAATCAAAATGTAATACGTAGATAGAATTTCAAAATAAAATATTAAATTAAATTATTAAAAAGAAAAATACAATAATAAAGAAAAATATAATAATATTGAAATCTTGATTGATATATTTAATCAAAATGTAATATGTAGATAGAATTTTAAAATAAAAATATTAAAATAAATAGTTAAAAGGAAAAGTATAGTAATTGAACCAATAATTTTTTTTATGAATTCTTATTTTTTATTTCCTTTAAAGACAATAAAATCCGATAGTATAATATATATTAGTTTCACGCTTGTGCGTTTCACGGACACACTATACTTCACATCAGTGAGTTTTACAGACATATTATGCTGATAAAATAAAATACAATAGAGTAAGATAATAAAAAATGATGAAATTACACATTCGAAATTAGTGGTGCTAAATAGCATTAATCAAAATTAAAATCCATTAAGCAAATATGAGATATATCTAACGAAAATGTAATATATAGATAGAGTCTCAAAATAAAAGTATTAAATTAAATTATTAAAAGGAAAAGTATAATAATAAGGAAAAGTAATATTGAACTCAAGATTAATATATTATCTATTGTCATATAATTCAAACTCATTAGGCAAATGTGATATATATCTAACATAAATATAATATGTAGATAAAGTTTCAAAATATAAATATTAAATTAAATGATTAAAAAAAACATAACAATAAAAAAAATAATAAATGAACCAATAATTGTTTTATTAATTCTTATTTTTTATTTCCTTTAAAGACAATAAAACCCGATAGTATAATCTATATTAGTTTCACACCGTACAATTACAAACTACTATGTTTAACAATCGTGCATTTGATGGACATATTATGCTGATAAAGTAAAATATAATATATTAGGAGAATATAAAATCATGAAATTATACAATCGGACATAGTAAAATTAATTAAAATGTAATTTGTAGATAGAGTTCTGAAATAAAAATTTAAATTAATATATAGATAGAGTCTCAAAATAAAAATATTAAATGTAATATGTAAATAGAGTTCTGAAATAAAAATATTAAATTAATTAATTAAAAGGAAAAGTATTGTCACGCCCCCGCTAACTTTACAATATTTCCGAATATCTTAGGGAAATTTTCAAATTCGGTAGCGGAAGCTTTTATTCAAATAACGGGGACGGGACGTGCGAAACAATCCAATTTATCTTATCTTACTGAGTTTAATAGATAAAGATAATTTCATAAGTTAACAAATCGTCAACTTTTTAAAGAAACATTAAAGCTAGGTTTTTCAAGAAATATGAAAACACAAGAAATTGTATTAATAAACATATTTCATTGATTTCCAAAGTGTGCCCAAATCACTAGAAAACTTTTACAGTGAGAAGTAGAGCTCAAATCAATATAAAGATTATAACTCACTATTTTATTATATGTTATAAGCTGTAAAAACATATATACTATAGGTGTGGACATAAAAGTATTAAAGTCGTGATAGTTTTAAGGACAGGTTTACACCACATGCACAACTCTACTCCCGTTCGTGAGCACGATCCAACATCCAGCTTGCCCTACTTTTCAATTGTTATGACTTCAATTATCTACAAAAATTGTAATAAGTGGGGAGTGAGTACAACGTACTCAGTGAATAACATAATCCTTTGATTCACTTTTCGTTTAGGAAACTCATTTCCAATAAAATCATTTGCATGTACAAAGCTTTTCAATGCACAAAAGGGCCCTATCGCTAGTTAAACTACTACCCGTGGTGCGTGCCAGATTCATATCAAT
>CAVNYN010222232.1:0-51079 GCA_963692815.1 Nyctanthes arbor-tristis
CTTGGTTCTGCTTATTCTCTATTGGAAGGACCCTTTTCCGGCGACATTGACGGCTTTGGACGGAGGACGTGACCGGGCGTTGGTGGGCGATCGAAAGGTCCGTGCGCGGGCTTCACTTTCCAGTAGGGTTGAGAGACTTAGGGGTGTTGGGTTTGCTCAAACCTCGAACCATCTGAGGTTGGAGTAGTGGCCGCCGACAGGCGTTTTAGGGGCCGGAGGTTGGCTGCACACCTGTCTTCTCCGGCGTCCAGCGTGATTTTAGCGGTGGGGGTGGCGACTGGGATTCACTGGTGGTTTTCACCCGATGGTTAGAGTGGGAGGTTTTTGTTTGGGGATGGTTGGGGGGCGACGTATTTTGGATTTAAAAAGGGTGGGATCCACAACAAAAAAATGTAAAGAGAGTAATGCTAATTTCGCTTCAAGTGAATCCCCCCAAAACTTCCTATGTCATTGTCACATTGGAGATCAAGCTCCCACTGATCTATCTTTATAGCAAAACCGTCTCATGAATTGTTTTATACGTGAGATGGGATATCTATATATTACATATAGAGGAATAGCCTCTTAAGATGTTTTGGGTGGGAAAGTTGGAATCTATTTTTTTTTCTTTTCTTTTTTTTTTAATTACATTTGCTGCTCAATTTACGAGTTTATTTGGAATTCATAATTCGACTTGAAAGCTGCATGGCTCCGCGTGTTGGAATATAGGGCCTAGAAAATACAAAAAGCAGCCCTTTCTTTGGGCTTGGAAAATGGTGAAATGCAATCCAGGTTGTGTGAATGTTGCATGCGTGCTTTGGAAATATAACAAATCCAGTAATTGCATATTGAAGAGTTGGATTTTGCTTTTATTACTCGGTTGAATTCCTTACGTTGGAAGCCATGTATTTAATTTGATAATGAAATAATATACATAGCTATATATATTCATCCTATTTATCTACGTACAAGGGAGAGGGGAGATACAAAGCAGACTCAAGGGCGGAGCTACAGTGCACCGGGCGGCACGTGAATATCCACTTCCCAAATTTTTCTGTGTTTAATTTATTTCGTTTCTGTAAAAGATAGATCGAGTTACCGGCTTTCTGCCATTGTTGGTAGCAAAGGCTTTGCCGTGCAGGAGACATGAAGAGGAGAAGGAAGGGATTATTTTTTTCATTCGTTATGCATTTGACCACCAGTTTTTGATTATCCCAATATAACTCACTCCCAGTCCCCACGCATCTCTCCACTCTATTGTATATTTGTATTTCATTTCATGTATCATTTTTGTCCTTTGATTGATTAATTAATCAATAGCTAACTCTGTGTTTTTGTAATGATTTCTTCATTTTTTCTGTTTTTAATTTGTTTATTTTCATGTTATCCATATTTAGAAGTGAATTTTTATAGAATTTTTTTTCAAGTAATGAATAAATTTTAAAAAACGTAAGTTTTCAACTGATTAATTAAAATTAAAAGGGATGGAATAAGTAGAGACTAATTAGTAAGAAATTTAATTTAATTATCAAGCATTACATTGAATGATTGTTTAATATTTAAATGGGTATAAAGAGAAGGACATTGGAGGCTTTATCATATTGTTCTGTTTATGTTTAGCGTTGTACGTACCGACTGCAGTGAAAGTAGTACATTCTCTTTAAGAATGGAAACAAATTGAGTTGAAATGGGATGTTCATATTTACCATTGACAACTTTATCACGCGGTTCTGATTTTGATTCTATATTCTCGATTAGATTATGTTGTTTTCCAATAATTTAGAGTTTTTGTTTGTTTTCAAAATGATCCAAAAGAATTTGCTTTAGTCTTGATAACAATTTAGCTAACAAATGCTATAAATATGAGATTAAAAATGGTATTTAAATCAGTGTTTTTATTTATACAAAAGGGGATATGGGGAATTGAGGGAGGGCAATGTGTGGTTTCATTTCCTTTTACCTAATAAATATATTGGCATTAATAAAATAAAGTGTTGACTGGAAGTTGGTTTTAGTTGTGGTATATTAGAGTAATATACTTATTAAGTGATAGATCTTAATATAAAAGAAGTGTCAATTAATTTATTTTAATAAATTCATCCAAAAAAAGAAAAAATTATTAATAAATGAATGGAGTTAACTTCACATTAAAAAATAGAGGGGAATGAATGGAAGGTTAAATGGATAGAGAAAAAAATTTACAAAAAATATAATTTTGAATAAAAAAACTGGCATTATGTTTAAATTGTCGAAAGAAAACTTGATGATAATTTTGGAGTAAGAATACTATGGTTGGATATCTTAATATGCAAAAAGAAGTGCCAATTAATGTATTTTAATAAGTTTATCTAAAAAGAAAATGAATCGAGTTATGTTAGTATTAAAATTAGCTAAAATACTAGAATTGTCGAATGAAAATGGTATTCAAAATCAACAGTCAATTTTTTCTAATAAGTTGGTATTAATAAGTTGTTGAACGAAAATTGGCCTTAATTATGACATTTTATAATAATATAGTTAAGTGCGAAATCTTAATATAAAAGTTGTATAACTAACTTATTTTAATAAATTTTATTTGACAAAAAAAAAAGGAAAAGATTAAGGAATGAACGAAGTTAACTTGGTGGTAAAATTAGTTAACAAATATTCGAATGTACAAAACTTGAGTAGGAATGACACTGTGGCGGGTCAAGAGCGGCCATGCCTTGAACCCGCCCCACAAAATTTTTTTTTATGTATACTTTTTAAACAAAAATTTTATTCATGTAATTAAGACTAAACTAAGAAAGGATAAAAAATATAAAAATGATACCATGGCGTAGTGATATATATATATATATATATATATAAGTTCATACTTTTATTTTTTTCTAAAAAGACAATTTTGTTATTATTATTATGAAAGCTTAAGTTTAAATTTAACTTTGACATTTCAGTTTTTTAAAACTCATCTATGGTGGGACGGGTCATTCATGGCCCCATACACATCATGGGGCGGATACCCACCCACGAACATGATTAATCGGGTGAGATAGAAGTATTAGAGGGTGTAGCCAATAGGTTTTTTTGGTAAATACCTACACGACGCTCTTCCGATCTATTTATGGTAACTCTTTCGTATATTATACATTTAAACAAAAATAATCTATTGTTGATGTTAAACATTAAACTATCATGTGTTTTACTTCAAATATTGCTAATGAGTTCATTACTTGTGAAGGTAATTATTTATTTATTTATTTATTTATAATACAAGAGGAATATAAAGGAGGGGAGGGAAATTAAGAGTGGAGTATGTGTGATTCAAACCTAAAGATTTTACGCTTAAAACGAGAGTACCTAACCACTGTACCTTAAAACCACAGTAACATTTTATTATATTGTTATTAATGATATTTATAGTTTTGTTAGATTATTGGCTACTCACAAGTGTAAACATATATTCCACATGCTTGCTAAAAAAATTGTAATTAGTCAAATCCTCGCAATCAAATTTGCCAGTACTAATAGATTTTGTTAAATATGCTGACTATGCTAATGATAATTTATTAGATTAATTTGCCAATATTAAATAGGTTTCATTATGCAATCAACACTTGCCAGTTTATAGAATTAATAAATAAGTTATTTTAGAAAAAAATAGTTTTTTTTTTTTTTTTTAAGTCCGTGTGTTACACGGTAACATACTAGTTTTGATAAATAAAAGAGAACACTTCCAATAATTACGTGAATTGCTAGTGGGATATGTGCCTAAATACTACACGTTTACTTTTTAAATTAAGGAGTAGAGAAATGTATATAAATAAATAGATAAATAGATAGAAGATGCCTAACTCCACTTCAAATAAAATAGAAAACAAAAAAAAGAAAAAATAATATGATGTCTACACAAAATCACATCTAAAAGCGTGGTTGATACCTTCTACCGTCCATTTTGCCTAATTTTGATCTAACACCATACATCGGGCATACTATAGCGCCATATAGTCCATATAACGTGCAAGTGGCATGCCCCAATGCACACCACATGGCCCATATGGTGCTATAACGTGCCCGATGTATGGTGCCGGAATGGAACTTCCATTTTGCCTGTGTTTTTGTTCTCATCACCACTGCCACATAAAACACTAACTTGACACGACACATAATTTCTTCCATTTCACATCATCAGTACAGATGTCTCTTCTCCATCTAATAGTTTACAGGTTTAGCCACTTATATATATAACAAACACTTCACATTACCCCATTAAAATATAGATGTAATCAACACCAACAAGCTGGTAACACTCCAAATATGCAGCCTATACCCAGTCAAACAGCTTAAGTGCAGTTTAGTTCAGAGACGAGAACATGAAACTATGACCAAGCTAAAGATGAGTTGCTCATTTCCCGAATTCACGAAAAACAAACCAACAAGGCACAAAATATGCAACATTGAATGAAACGAAGGAACATTTTTAATTCATTCCACTTGTAATTCCAAACAGGCTCAGAAAATCCAATTAACCAATTCATCCCAACTGGGGATTCCAGAAACTTCATGGCAATGGAGAAAAATAAGTAAACGTGAAAGTAAATGAACAACTATAGACTCCTAAAAGCATATTATCTTCACCACAGGTTTCAGTCAGATCCACTTCATAACCATCCCCAGCAAAATTTCCATATCCAGCTGCCGTCCATTAAGCATAATTCAAGCGGAAAATGTCATTCAATACGTAGAAGCTTCCCTGTGGTGTTGGCATCAAATGGAACAACTGTGGTACAAGAAAAAGGGTCAAGTAAAAGAAGGGGGAAGAAAAGCCATTGTTCTGATTGGAAATGAGTAGTCTATTCATGGGAAAATTCAAAAGAGAAATCGTGCAAAGAAACAAAAATATTTTGATTTTTATCATACAATGGATGCTCAGTTACTGTACTGTTACAATGACATCAGCCAACAAATAAAACCTTTCCAATATAGTCCTAGCAAGTTTATTTTTACACCATTATTATTCTGCTTCTCCTTTTCTAACACCTGTAGCTACTTCAGTGACAAGAAAAATATACTACATAAATGTATACTGCTTTTAGGAGCAATGGTTCCAGATATGCTGGAAGTGGTTTACATAGTGAACCAATTCATCATTAAAATGTCTTTCCAATTTCCTGTCAAAATTAGCATCTTTTATTTTTAAGAGAATCAATTCTTATTTTTGACAGAATACAAGATGAGAAGGCAACAAGATAGCAGGCTCTGTGAGAAAACTCCAGTTTATTATTTAAAAACTGCACCAAAAACTTCAGATTTTGACCACGCTTGCATCTCTACCTTGAGCATGAACATGATAATGACATGACGAATCCAACAAGCTTTTAACTCCTTAAAATAAATAGATGAAAATGAAAAGATAAAATGAAATATAATGCTTTCCATTTGAAATGCATGTAATCCTATATACCAGAAAGTTAACATTCTTCTTTTCCTACATTAAAGAAATAAGTAATAAGGGAAGCATCCAGCTATTTCTCCAACCAATCTTGGGAAAGAACTTGGACAATGGAAGCACATTTAAATTTACATTTTAAAATGAGACACCACCAAGCGTAATAATAGTTGCTCACCTTCATGACGTGGGATCACACAGCCTAGTTAGGAAAGAAAATCTACTATTGTATTTGCAATAAAATTGAACTCTAATCTCAAAATTCTAAGCTCAAAAGCAGCAGGTAAGTTATTTTCATATAACCTTTCGATTGAAATTAAAAAGTGGAAAGCAACCAGAAGCTTTTTATATTTCATGCCAATAAATACTTCTTTCCACCCATATATACTTTAAATACTGCATTAATACATTTCACAATGCATCCAATTCTCGTCGTCTACCTACTTCTGTTATAAACCAAAACTCTTATCATGTTCGGTGCTAAACTCAACAAGCAAAGGTGTCAAGTGACCTGAACGGCCAAACTTATAACGCGGAATTAAGAAGCTTTCCTTTCAAACAAGAAGGAACGCATTTAGAAAAGGAAAAAACAAGTATAGGACATAAAGGTTATTACATATAACCTTTTGATTGAAATTAAAAAGTGGAAAGCAACCAGAAGCTTTTTATATTTCATGCCAATAAATACTTCTTTCCACCCATGTATACTTTAAATACCGCATTAATACATTTCACAATGCATCCAATTCTCGTCATCTACCTACTTCTGTTATAAAGCAAAACTCTTATCATGTTCGGTGCTAAACTCAACAAACAAAGTTGTCAAGTGATCTGAGCGGCCAAACTTATAAAGTGGAATTAAGAAGCTTTCCTTTCAAACAACAAGGAAAGCATTTAGAAAACGAAAAAACAAGTACAGGACACGAAGGTTATTCTACATAATTTTAAAGTTGAGTAGATTAATTAAAGTTTCTTCCATCCATCTTTTTATTAGAATGTCTATTGGAACCCGCAAAACAACATCTTTCGGAACAGTCAAAGGCTGTCAGGCCACTAGTTTCAAGAGCAAGAGCCACTGAAGTAGCATGTTTTGAGTCTTTTCCATAATGTACTTTCAAATAGCATCACCTTCACATGTTTTTTTATTCTCCATTGCCTCTCTGATTCATCAAGTGCCACTACGCAACCAAATCAGCATCCTAGTTTTAATACTTTTCTCGTAGAACCTTTGTTACTTCTAGATATCAACATTGGACACAAAGCAATTGATCTTCAACAAAATCGTCTAATTTAATCCCCACATAGACATTCCCCGAGTGGTAAATATTCCTGAGTTCTCCATCGTATCATAAGAAGGTTAGCATTTACACTGCAGACACTAATAACACTATCCAACAACAATTGATGAGCAAATCATACAAGCAAGGGCAAGTAGCTTTATGCCACGGCAGCATACAGGAATAGTAATGAATTAAGTACGCCAAATGCTACAATTAAAGCACCATTGCCTTGCACTGTTTTGGGATGATAGTTCCATTTCGTCCAATGACCCGATCAGTTATATCAAATCAAGTGCCAATGAACTGATGAACCCAGTAATTAATCAACTACCGTAAATCAAAGTGCCAATTAACTGGTGAACGACTAACCATTCAACTAGGGCAGATCAAGTGCCAACGTACTGATGAACCAACGGTCGTCAATTACATCCCATCACATGCCAATATATTGCCGAATAAGCACGATACATTCATGTAAAGCACATATGACCCAATCCAAGGAATAATTAAAACGAAGAAAAAGAAGGGTATTTCTCCAAATACCTGACTGAACTTAAGCGCGTGCTGTTCGCCGGCGAGTTGCAGATTACCAGACACGAAAACAAGCATACCACCGGCGGGTCCAGACGGCTGGCAATCAACGGTGCTGATCTGATGCTGGCACTGCTGGAACGGCAAACTGGTGAGTTTGGCAACAATATTCTGCGATCCCATAATCTTCTGGCCCTCGAAAGTGAGCATGGAGCCCTCCTGGTACAGATTGGCCAAACCGGCCCGATTGGCATCAAAGGTCGAATAGTAGTGCTCGACGAATGCCTTGGCAACTGCATCTGGATCCATCGTTCTCGGAATCGGGTTCGATGGTCGGCGCCCCACTCTGTACCCAAATTATTATGCTGCTTTACACAAAGTCAAGGAGATTTTTGAGTATTGTGAAAATAATTTCCTAAGTATTATGTTCGTTTTTTAATTTATTATTGTTTGCTGGAATAATACGCTAGATAGCTGGGACAGCCCATTCCCAACATGAATGTTCTGGAATGTGGATATTTTTCTTTGCGAGTTGTGACCCCATTTCTTTTTGCCTAATCTAATAAATTTTAGAAGAGAAACTGCAAGCACTGGATCTAGAGATTTCTGGTTTAATTTTTTGTGATCTCACTTTTTTTTGATTAGGAGGTTAAACTGAAGTATTGAGATATAAAAGTCTCAGGTTTAATTCTCTTATATAGAGTATTTTTTACATTTTATTATAATATATATTCCCACTATATATGGGTTTGTCTTATTATTTTTTTGGCGCTTGGGCTGGGCAAAAGCTAGTTTATATTGGTTTTCTGCAAAAAAGATTCCAACCCATTATATTGTGGTTTCTCAAAAAATTTGAAACCAACCCAAACACCTTTATGATAGAACCAACCCAACCTAACCCAAACTGTCTCGGGTTGGTTCGGATTGGGTTTTTTATAGTTTTGTAATTCAATAATAGCTTATAGCTGCCTTATATGATAATTCTTTTATCTTTTTAGCCCCGTTTGTATTTTTATTATTTAAAGCCAAAATTTATAAACAAATAAATGAATCAATGTAGAGTTTAATTGTTGTGCAAACAGATTTCTTGGCAATTCAACGAGATTTTAGGTGAAAAACGCAAATTGAGAGAGAATTTCTGGAATTTTACATTTGAAAAAAAAAATCTTGGAAGAAAAAAAATGATAAATCTAGATATGAAAAAACAAGAAAAAACTAGATCTATATTAACTCTTGAAGGAAACCCCGAGAAATAAGCTAAGATGTGTTTTTGAATATGAGGGAACAGAGTTGCAGGCTTGCAACAGCCGTGCTCTTATACCGCCCGAACCCTTAGAACACTGCAACGACTATCCATGGAAGCTTTTATTTATAGCTAGTGATTGTTATAAAATAATGAGCAGTTTGTCCCAACAGAGCCTTGCTGTAGTCAAAAATTGCATTTATTTGAACAACAATAGACTAAGAGGTAGGCGAAAGCTGTGGTTGAAAATTGCATTTTCTGGAACAGCATTAGAAGAAGAGATGGGCAAAAGCTGTGAAGTCGAAGCGTTGGATATTAAAGAGGGGCAAAAGCAGTTTTGAGGTTTTAACTGGGTTTGGTGGGTTTAACCAAACCAACCCGAGGCCCAACCCAAGTCACCTTGAAACCGTAAAATAAAAAACCAAACAACCCATTTTTAAAAAATCTCCAAACCAACCCAACCCAAGGCAGTTCGGGTTAGCGGTTTGGTCTGGTTTCAGCCCAATATGCCCAGCCCTACTTGGCGCTGTGTTTCAGTAAAATAAATATCTATACGTATTTATGCAGATAAATGTCTATGCGCATTTATACTACTATAATTCATATTTGTAATTGTACTTAAAAAAAAAGAGGGAATTGCAAAAATATTACCAATTTCCTCCCATAGAAATATTCTCATCTCATTTTTCACATAGATTAAGAAAATTTAATTTTTGTTATTGAAAATGTACAACTTAAGAATATATTTCTTAGAGCTTGTTTGATACTCATTATTCTTCTCAATTATAATTTTACCTATTATTAATTTAATATTTTATTTGATAACTGCACAATTACAACTACATATTTCAAACATTTTTACATTTTCAATACACATTCTACTTCTCTTCTCATTATAATTTCCCCAAAATTGAACAAATAATGAGAATCAAACAAGCTCTTAATATGTCTTTTGATTTATTTAATATTTCATTATATCTTTGGAAAAAAATCCAGTAGTCTAAAAGTACTGAGCACTCGGTACTCCTAACCAATAAGGGACTCACATGTGAGATTCAGAGCCCAAATTAAATAATAAATTGGGCCCTTGAATCCACATGTAGACCTTTGATTGGTTAATAGTATCGAATTCAGTACTCTAAAGTACTAGAATTTTTTCCTATATCTTCTTTATTTGTTGATTATCATGTACCATGAATAGGTATTTTAGAAAACTAAAAAGTAAAACAAAGAAAGAAAGAAATGAGAATATAATTTAGGATGTATAAAAAAAGAATAGGAAATATCTTTGTGAGAAGGAGGAATACTCACTCCATCCGAAATATATTATACTCCCTTCTGTCCTAAATATATGGTCAACTATTCTTTTTTTTAGAGGGATGTCTCAAATGTATAGTCATTTTTCTTAATTAAGTAGTTTAAATTTGCATTATTTTACTAATTACCTTTATTTAATATTTACTTAGAACTATTAATTTTAAATCCTACTCATCATTAAGTATGGGTAAATTTAGAACATAGATTGCAAAATATATATTTCCAATACAATTCTTAATCCGCATAAAAAACAATGTAGACTACATATTTGGAACGAAGAGAGTCCATTTTTTCCTTGAGTTGTTTTAAATATATGGTTCACTTTTCATAATGAAAATTCTAATTTACATTACTTTACTAATGTTCTATTAATTTTGAATCATTTTCATTCAATTGGTACAAATTACGAACACGAAACACAAAAATGTGGTTTTCCCATATATTGTGCTAATCTTTTCTTGCAACAACCCGTCCCTTAAGAAAAATACAACATACTATTTTATCCCGCACAGCTGTATAGAATTATTTACCCTGATAAAATTGGCATGATTCAGCGTATCTCAGTCTAACCTTTCTTGAACTTCTAATAATACGCATTGTTGACACGTAAATCTACAGTAAAAAGCAACTACATGAGTATAAAGACTCAGTAAATATGATAACATACATGGCTTGTTCATGATATCTAACAAATGAGTTGATGCTCCTACACTGCACCCAACCAGTCACACAGGGCCCACGTCCCACATATAAAGCACCACCTGAACTCGTCATAAATAAAGCATGTCAATATATACAGTGCACACATGCCTTGTTGCCAAAGACTTACCATGCCTTGGTCGTCGCCAAGGACTTACCAATATCAAAAGACAAGGCCTGGCCATATCATATCCATTGTCGGGCCCCCAATACTACGCGCAGTATATATACCCAAACAGTGGGCCACTGGCCCTAAACACTGCGTCCAGTGTATATACCTAGTTAACCAGCCGTCAAGCCCCCAACACTCACGAGAGGTACACTGCCCCAAGTGGTATATCTACCCGAACGGCTATATAAGTGGTGTATTATACGAAGACCTCATGGAAATCATCCACAGCATCATCAATGCATAACTCACCACAACATGAAATGTTCCTCCCATATGCTAATCATCCACATGCTCAGCGTATGCATACTTGGCGTGCTACACATCATGCACGCTATAATAATATCAATCTATTAATGCACAGGAGTAAGCACACTTGCATCATTCATGTATTGCATGTAAGAAGTATATACTTAGCAAATTATGCTTTCTACTGTAGGTAGAGTTATCACATTTGCCTCTAAAGCTGCTTGAACATTCTATCCCTACATCACATGTATATGCACCATACTAAAACCACAATATAAAGTATAAACGTTAAAATGATATAGAAATTACTTGGCTAGCCAAGTAGGTTACCTGGCTGGGCAGGTACTTAGCTTGGCTGACCAAGACATATTACTTGACTGGCCAGGTGTCATAAGGTGGCTGGCCAAGCACACGAGATTACGTAGGTTTAGGAATTTAATAATATTAATTATTTTAATTTCTAATTATTTATAGTTTTCTTAAGGGCTAACTTGTAATTAAATTTTTGTTTAATTGCGTCTTTACACTAAGGTAAACTTCACAATTATCCTTAACGGATAATCGTCATCTTAAAATATTATATTATATTCTTAATAAATAATTTTATCCTTAATAAAATCGAGTATATCACTTTATTTTATTCCCAAAAATTCCAGAAAAATCTCAAGAAACATAAATGAAAATTTAGGGGCATTACATGCCTAATGAGGATATTATCTGGGTTTATTAGTTGATGAAATATACTTCCAACGAGTCGGATTTAGATATTATCAGAGACATCTTCAATGAGAGGGATCAACATTTCATTTTACAAATCCCTCTTAGTTCTCTTGGTACTAGAGATAGGTAGTTTTGGAGGTTTGAACAAAAGGGTACATATTTTGTGAAGAGTGTAAGTAGATATGTGTATACTTATATGTAGAATAGAATAGATTTTGTATCTTTTATTTCATTAGTTATTTCCTAAGGGCAACCTTGTAAATATATAGCATGTAATGTAGGATAAAACCTACGTTTTGCTGTATAGAACTTAATGGCTTGACGTAGCAATAGATCGTTGGTTTTTTGCTCTATATGCTCTTTAATTCTTCAGCAATTATACAGGGTAATCGCTGGTCATTGCTCACATAGTATGTGGTTCCTTCCTGATTCTTTCATGAAGTTATCTTCTTCTTTGGGATACCCTAAGATTAGGTTTTTTTTTTAACTGGTATTGAAGAAATCGAGAGATTCATATTTGTTTTCTTTTTCCTACTCTTGCATCTAATTATTGCTATATATTGTTTTCTGAACGAAAATCGACATGGAGATCTCGTATGATGATATAAAAACGATATCTGTACAATTCAATGGTGCAAATTATTCACACTGGAGATTTGCTATGAATAATTTTCTGATTAGAAAGGATTTGAGGGACATTATTGATAGCACAGTAAGAACACCAAAATCTACAGATCCTGATTATTTGAGATTGTAGAAAAGATGGGTTTCAAGCAAAGCTAAGATTATTACTTGGATAAATAATTCAGTTGATACTTCTATTGGTGCTCAACTCATGAAATTTGAATTGGCAAAAGATGTTTGTGATCACTTAGCAGGCTGTACCACCAATCAAATTTTGCTCGTAGATTCCAACTGGAGACAGAAATAAGGGCTGAAAAACAAGGAGAGAAATCTATTCAAGATTTCTATTCCTATATGACAGGACTTTGGGATCAACTTGCATTCATGGATCCACCTGAGCTTTCATCCCTTGATACCTTCAAGAAATTTTGTGAAGAAAGAAAACTAGTTGATTTTCTTATGGCACTAAGAGATGATTTTGAAAGTATTTGAGGATCAACGATTCATCAAAAGCCATTGCCTGGTATTTCCTCTACCGTCTCATAATTATTAGTTGAGGAAACCCGATTAAGTCACTGTCAGAGGCTAAAAACTCAACCTCAACACCAGTATTCATTGCCAATAACAGTAAAGGACAATATCCACCCAATAAAAGATACAAAATCTATTCTATTCTACATATAAGTATACACATATCTACTAACAAAGAGTGCTTACAACCTGGCCTTGTGCTCACAGATAAACCAAAACTTACCACCATAAGACAAACTCTGGAAAATTATTTAGCATCTTCCTATACATCCTAAAGTCAAGAATTTGCTGTGAAGGGCATCTTCCAATATTCTTCCAACATCTGATCTCATTTGTATCAAACAAGTAAACATAAACAACCTTTGTTGGGTTTGTTTGGAGGAACGTGAATCTGTTTTGCATTCTCTGGTCCTTTACAACTTTACTAGAAGAGTTTGGAGTGCATCTTCTGTAAGGTTTCACCATCGCTCCTCTCAAAGTTTTAAGGAATATCTTACTAATCTCTTTGGCAGCATTGATCAATTAGAGAGAACAAGCTGCTATGATTTGTTGGGCCTTTGGCATAACCACAATGATCTGGTCTAGAATGCTAAATAATCTATATCATGCTTGATTGGAAACTTACCCATAATGCAATAGAATCAATAGATACAAGCTCTCAAGTTTCCTTAAGAATAATCTCCTGTTAGATGTATGGCGGGATTATCCCGCCATACGTATACGTGGCAGGAGATTATTGGGGTAACCTACACACTATAGGCCCTCCGTATGCGGAGGCCTAAACAATTGTCCATTATCCTGCCAGACACACATGTGGCGCGAGATTATTGGGTAACTTACACACTGTGGGTGTTCTGTATGCAGGACAATTGAGTAGGCCCCCACATAAAGGGGGCCCACAGTGTATAGATTACCCCAATAATCTCTTGGGGTAATTGTATATGGCGGGATAGATATCATGACCCCAAGTTTCCTACCCTAGAATGTTTTCCAGTGTTAGCTATATCAATCAAACTTAGAGTAAATGAAAACCCCAAAGGCTGGTTCTTATGAAGTCAATGTTGATGTGGCCATTTTTAATACCAGAAACAAAGTAAGCTATAGGTTTCTAATGCATGACTCTTCTGCATATTTTTTATGCTAAATCAGAGAGGCTCCTTGGAAGATTTGAAGTAAAGGTGGCTGAGGCAACAGGGGTGAGAGAAGCTCTCAAATGCATCAAAGTTTAGTCTCATATTTATATAATTACAATGGAGATGGATTCAACCTTGTTTTTGGAAGTCTTAATGAATAACTCCCTAGACTTATCTCTTTAGTTTGATTATTATTGAGAAATGCAGAAAACTTGCAAGAGAGATTATTGAGTTAGATTTCTCATGTGTTCAGAGGTCTACGAATCAGGTTGCTCACCGCTTAGCTTGAGTGACTAGTTCAATGTGAGACTCCAATGGGTGGTTTCATAACCTTCCTTTGTTCATTATTGATGTATTAACTTTGGATACTTCTTATGAATAAAATATCATCCTTCAAAAATATATATATATATATCTCTTTTAGCTATAGAGTTGGTGATTGTTTTTAGATAATTACATTGATTCTGTAGAGTTTTTAAACATACAAGTCCCATTCGACCCATGTATCTTCTTCGTTGCATTTTCTATAGTAACAGATCTAGTTTCAACTTTGGAACCAGATCTGTTCATGCGGCCGCACGGAAAATCATTGAGTGAGTGTGCATGTGCACATCTGGCTGTGCGCCAGCACATCCAAAAAAATTCCAAAGCAATACGAGCACACAAATCAGTCCGTGCGCCCGCATTGCCTCACTGTGCACCCGCACTGCCACTACGCAGTCGATGCGGCCAGTCTATGTGGTAGCATGGATCTGTCCATACGGCCACATAAATAGATCTGGTTCCAAACTTTAAAACCAGAGCTGTTACCATAGAAAGACTCTCTTCTTCGTTGTGATCCAATGTTTGGCCTACTAACTAATAATGTCAATTGGCTTTATTTAGTATTTTAAGGACAAGTGCTATTTTGTACATACAAAGTGTACAAAATTTGTACGCACTTATTAACTCACACACTCTCAAAAGTTGACTTTTCAATGAAGATATGGCCAAGGACATTTAAGTAAGTACAAGGGGGGTGCGTACAAATTTCATACATAGTACAAATAACATTTCTCTATTTTAAGTGCGCCATTTATTCTTGTAATGTATTCACATTCTATTTTTTGTCAGATTTGATATTAGTTTATGTAGTTCTCATGAGTATGTTCAGATATTCTAGGTGATTCTTGATAGAGGAAATTACCCCAAACCATGCTTTTAAGTTTCACTTTTCAAAAATCAGGTGGAATTTTTAAAATTTCCAAAATCTTGTTTTTTTCATATTTAATATCATTTATACAAATTTCAAAACAATATAAATAAATATGTATTTTCCTACTTTTTCCAATCTATATATATTTAAAATCGATACGATTTCTTTTTCTGTTTCCCCGCCTAAAGTCACCTTCTAAATTGGTCAAATTCATCTTAGCCATTGGTTTCATCTAGACATCACATCCATTCATTTTGGATTAATTTTTTTTCTTAGTTATCTTATAGATTAATATTTGAATATATAGTTTATCCATTCACATGCTCTCTCTTCTTCCCTGATTTTCTCTGATTTCCCATTTACACGCTCTCTCTCTCTCGGGTGTTTCCATCACTGTTTGAATTCTATTCAGATCTGTCGCGTTATCTATTGCTCCCAAATCAAAACCGATCTTCGTTCCTCTATCACTTTCGCGTTTCCCTTATTTGTACAAAGGTTTCCAGATCTTTTGGTGAGATCTGGATTGATCTCTTACCGTTTTGGAGTTTTATTTTCAAAAGGTAAGTTTTAGTTACTTTGGAATGGATCCCCTAAATTTATTTGAATTTTTGTCAATATAAGGGTTATCTTGAATCCTACTTGATTTTGCTCTTATTTCCCTTATTTGGACCACAATCAAGCTTATCCTCCAAATGGAAAAAATGCCCTTTGTTGCGCATTTTTTGCAGGGTATTTTCTCAATCCCTTGCCGAATTTTTATCGCTGCGCTACTGGGTAATTGTTGTTTTCTTACTCTTTTTCGTTAATTAAGTTTTGTCATTGATTGATTCCAATTCCTTTTTCATTCAAAATCTTCCAATTTCCTTTTCCAGTTGGTTCTTTTAAGAGGAGTTTCAGGTTCAATTGGCTCTGGCAGTTTGTGTTTCGGATCCGGGTCAGAATAATGACCTGGAAACTACCTAGATCAACGTTGCCAAGTAAATCAGCCTGGGATGCTCGCCTTCTCAATCTCTTGCCGAATTTCTATTGCTTCGCTATTGGGTAATTGTTGTTTTCTCACTCTTTTTTCTTAATTAAGTATTGTCGTTGAAGTTGAGTTCTAATCACTGATTCAATTTCTTTGTATGTCTCGGTTAATTGAAGAATTTAGTTTCTGATTAGTTTCATTTAATGACATGCATTTTCCTCAATTTGACCAGTACTTCTATTTTTCTATCTCTTGAGTTTAATTCTTCTGGTCTATGATTTCTTTTGATCCATTTATTAGCGGTTGCATTTTGTTCGTTTGTCTGAATCATACTATGGCTCTCTAAATGCAGTGGTTGGATAATACTCTCTCTCTTTCCGTTATGTATTCTGGTAATGTTTGTGGACAGTAGATTATGTATTGGTCTGTTATTTAGTGGTCAAATATTTCCCGTTCTTACTCCATATATGTGATCAAATTTATTTTTACACGAGAAATTTAGTACGTGATCTCCGTCATGCACCTTTGTCTACATGATTCAGAATGGGTTTTGTGAGGTTCCAATTAAGGTTCAATTTCATCTTCAGTATCTTAATACACTATTCTTAGAGCATTCATTTCAAATCCTATTTTTGATTCCATTTGTGGAAAATGTATGTTCATTATTGTTGTACACATCGTTTAGACATTTATTTATTTATTATTTTTTTTTGGTCATCTGTATTTTTTTTTTTTTTTTTGGAATTTGATTTTAGAAGGAAAGAGATGATTAATAGAAATAGTGCAGGTAGAGATTTCAAAAGAGATTGCCATTGTGGCCAATGAAAGGTCGTTGGAGATGGAGAATAGACTACTACGATGCCATTCCTGGCTAATCTACAGTTGAATGAAAAAATGGTAAGACATTTGAAATTTTATACATCAAGACTCTTTGTTGAAGATTCAATTATAGTACTTATTTTAGAACATCTAAAAAGGTTTCAAGTTTTTTTTTGTGTACATTGTTGTGGCTGTTTGCTGGTAATCTAGAAAATTTCTCATCATCGGTTCTTTCCGGCAATTTTCTATATAGAATAAAGTAAGGTATCTTCTATAAGAATGAAGATATATCCCCCATCTTCTGGCAAGTGTAAACTGAATATTTCATATGGGAAGGAACTAATGCAGTTTCTATGACCAATTGTGAATATCTAAAAAATGAACTTTCTAAAGATAAGCCTTTTAACACCAACATCAACCTGATTAGAGTAATCTACTTGAGTTTTTGCATATTCAAATTCCCACAGCCCTTCATTCTAAGAATCTGCAAGTTTTTACATTTTTTAGATATACATAAAATAAATAATGTTTTAAACAATATTTGTGTTATTCATTTATGGGATAACATATCCCAATAAAAGCTGAAATTAAAGTGTAGAAGTTGAAGTATCTAAAGCAAATAATTCTTATATTTCCCTGGTAGATTTACGAGTGGTTTGCTTCTTGTGAACCATTACAGTTTTCAGAAATATCTTTAAATGTAAAATTTAATTGATATTAGAATTTGTTTCTCTTATTTTCTATAGAGAATGCCCTATAGCCCTATGTCTTTGTTAAACCAATTTTCAAAACTCATGAAAATGATGGGACAAGTAATTGCAATGGAGAATCTTCGCTGCTCCAGCTAGATTAAGACAATTCACGGAGTTGGAGCAGAGGCAATAGAGCAGAAGAGGGATCTATTCTTCTAGACTTGATAATGATGCAATTCTTGAATTTGCAAGGGCCCTTTGATGGCTTAATGAGCACAAAAAAATTCATTATATGTTTGATAGAGAATTATTAGTTTTATTTATATTCCACATGTGAAATATGCCTAACGGACATCCTAAATGGCTTCTCTATCTAATTTAAAGTTCGATTGATAGATGTTCCGTGTTTCCCTTTCTTGCAGCTCATATTATTGAGATTAGTAAGAAGTGCAGATTTAGTGTGGTTGGCAAAGAAATTTAAAGGTAATATTCATGAATGAGCTACATTTCTCCAAATGGTCAAATATTTCTACCAAATAGAGGTGTTAAAAACACTCAGACTGATTGCAAATCATTTCATGCTTTACTGTTTTGTGCTTTAATTCTATAGTCATGATATCATCCTATTATTTGAGCCTTTTCACTTTCTTGTGTCGAAATATATGGATGCTTCTTCCACGGTTTCAAAGATATACAAGAAGTCATGGGCATGCCAGACTTCATGGGCCCGCTGGCTAAATATACAAGTTATATTTTTTTTGTTTGGTATATAAATAATACATGTCAATACATTTCTTATTAGATGATTACAATAGCTAACCAAGTTTGCAATGTCTATAAATATTTATTAATAACAATGGCAAGAACAAATCCAATGGAAGAATGGTAAGTATGAATCTGTATTTTCTGATGTTATAACTTTCAGGTCAATTTTGGCCACTAATGCATAATCTACTTTTTACATTTTTCAGCAACCACGGGACACCCAACACCCAACACAAAGCAGCTGGATGTCTGCCCTAAAAGAAGAAGATGATTGTGGGAAAGAAGAAGATAATGATAAGCAGGAAGCAATCCTATGTGGAGCTTTTGGTTACAACTATAGAGATGATGTAAAGATTACACCTACAAAAGCATGTGAAGATTACACCTACAAAAGCCAAGTATATTAACCAGTACAAGTGCCAAAGTTGCAACAACAAGAGAGCTTAAGTTTAGTCTTGCATATTGTAAACTTCAATCAAGCTGGGAATACAATTAAAATTATAAAAATTTAAGTTTAACATATTAAACTTAAAAATATTTGAGTGGTGGCTCATGTTTAATTTAGCAAGTAGGGGTCTACTGATATTCAACAGTGTTTTTCTTTGAATATATGCTTCTGAAATGAGCTGTGTTTGAGGAATCTTTATGGAAAGAATTTCAAATTGAATAGATGACTCAAGCGGGGAAAATCAATTACATGCAATTAAATGAAATATGAGAAGAATAATAAATACGTTACTAGACTAATATTTGAAATGATCATTTATTGTGTTTCATAAATTTATTGAAATTTATAATATTTTTACGCAATTTGAAGAAAACATTTTTATGTAACCAAATTTTCATTTTTATTTTTGAATTCACATGAGACTTGAAAGTCTTTTTGTTACACTTCTCTATATTTATATCATATACTAGATTTTCACTTGTTCGTTGCACGGGATGATAACACCAAATAATATAAGCAACTCAAGAAGATTAAACATGATTATATAAAAAAGATTTAAACTATAATATTTGATCGTTTACGTGTGTGCAAAAAAAATAATATAGGTGCTACATGTAATATGATATCCTTCATTAATGAAGATAAAAAATGGTCTTTAAAAAAAATTAAGGAAAACATTGAAGAAAATTTGTGAATACTGGAATCAATTTAAAAAACAATCCGATAGTGTGCGATAAAAATAGATACGGTTCATCAGTTCATAATAAACTTTTGTAATAATGATGATCTATTAGAAGTTTGAACTTTTTAGAAGTCCAGGCCCCCCAAAACTAAGGCCCTATTACATATAACCCTTCTCTAAGTAGTGTAATAATATGCATGCATCCTCAATTCTTTTAACCAATGTGAGATTGTTTTTCTATGTCCAAAGTCACATTTCTAATAGCCCTTAAACTATAATAGTTGATCGTTTACGTGCATGTAAAAAAATATAAGTGCCACCCATAATACGATATATTTGATTAATGAAGAGAAAAATGGTCCAAAAAAACTAAGAAAAACATTAAAGAAAATTTGCAAATACTGTAATCAATTTGAAAAATAATCTGACAGTGTGAGATAAAGACAGATACGGTTCATCGGTTCACAATAAATTTTTTTCAGCAATGATCTATTAAAATTTTGATCTTTTTGGAAATTCAAGGCCTATAAGCTAAAGCTCTATTATGCATAACCCTTTTTTATGTAATTTAATATAGGCATTCATACTCAATTTTTTTCATTAAATAACCAATGCAGGATTCCTGTTTTATGCCAAAAGTCACATTTCTAATAGTCCTTAAACTATAATATTTGATCATTTATATGTTTGTAAAAAATAATATAGGTACTACCCATAATACGATATCTTTTATTAATGAAGATAAAAAATAGTCTTAAAAAAACCTAAGGGAAATATTGAAGAAAATTTTCAAATACTGAAATGAATCTGAAAAACAATCTAACTGTGTGAGATAAGGCGGATACGGTACGTTGGTTCACAATAAACTTTTTCTCAATAATGATATATTAAAATTTTAAATTTTTTATAAGCTTAAAACCCCATAAGCTAAGGTCCTGTTATGCATAACTCTTCTCTAAGTAGCTTAATATAGGCATACATCCTCAATTCTTTTCACTAAATAACTAATGTGAGATTTTTTTCTATACCGAAAGTCATATTTTCAATTACTCTTAAAAATGAATAAAATTTCAATATTTTTTTAAACGGTATATATTAAAAAATTATAAAATCGAAAGTTCTTTTTCACATTAATTTAGATAAAAATTAATTTATTAATTATTTAATTAAAATCGGTCATATGACCTTTGAACCGTTATTGTTTCTGGTTCTATGACCAGTTCAGTTTTATGAATATTTGTAAATACTAGAATTAATCCAAAAAATAAACTGACAGTGTGAAATAAAGATAGATACAGTTCATAATAAATTTTTTCTCAATAATGATCCATTAAAATTTTAAACTTTTTGAAAGCTTAAGATCCATAAGTTAAGGCTCTATTATACAGAACCCTTCTCCAAGTAGCTTAATATAGGTATACATCCTCAATTCTTTTCATTAAATAACCAATGTGAGATTCTTTTTTTATGTCCAAAGTCATATTTTTGATTGCTCTTAAAAGGAACAAAATTTCAATAATTTTCTTGAACGGTAAAGATAAAAAAAATTGTAAAATTGAATTTTTTTCCACATTATTTTAGGTAAAAATTAATTTATTTCAATCATATAATATATAATATAAGAGTTTTTAATTGGATTTGGATTCTCAATTACAATTTTCCCGTCCATAATTTTACTGACCTCATCATAATGTTGCGCAATGATTTGGGTCGGGTTATCATGATGTTGCACAATAATTTGGGTCGGATTACTATCTCTACATATGGTGCCCCAATTGGTTTTATTTTTTTATTTTATTTATTTAATTTATGAAAGCATAGCAATTCCCTCAAAGACGCACCTTTCCCGAGAATTATTATACTTTCATATATTTTTCCCCTTATCCCTTCAATCTTCAATCTTCACATAAATTTCAAAATTCATTCCATTATTCATCCCATTCTAAAATCACAAAATTTTATCTTCATATGATTTTCAAATTTTCCTTTCTTAGATTCCTTAAATCTATGGAAACCAAACCCCAACAAAAGTCGCTTTTCTATTATTATTATTATTATTATTATTATTATTATTGATTATTATTTAGCGTCGTAGATTGCATGAAAATCATAAAGTTGAATTAAATTTTCTAGAAATCGTGACAGTTTATGTAACACTTTTATATATTGTACGAGTGTAGTGATTATATATTTGTATATCGTGAAGCAGTTGTTAAAAGGCACATGACATTACGTTTTAAGTATTGTTCTTTACTGTTGTTCAATTGGATAAACTTTTTTAAATTATTGTCACAAAAATTTTACGTTGCTACTTGCTCTTCCGATCTTCTAGATCTGTAAATTAAAAAAAAACCATTTTTTTTGTCAAATAAATTAAAACTCAGTCATTATTGATCTCCATGATCGGATTTCTTAATATACGTCTTCCGAATATAGAACACTTTGAAATTAGTGTAGCTTTGTCAATATATAAGTTTTGTCAGCGCAAACTTAACCCACTAATCTGGATAATGCAAAAAAAAAAACTCTTATATTAAAACAAAATAAAAAAATTGAACAACTTATAAACCTCATTTTCGAGTTTTAATATTTAAACTTTTGTTATTTAGATATTCATCACGAGCTTTCAATAATTTTTTTTAGCCTTTCAATAATTTATATTAGTTTATTAGTTTTTTATATTTCTTCAAAAAAAATTAGTTTTTTGTATTCCTTTTTTATTTTAGTTTGCTCATTTATTTTTTTTTAGCATTTATATATAATTATGAGTTTTTATAATTTTTTATTATCCGTTACCGATGTAAATTTGACGGCGAATAGGGACAAGTATTTTTTAGAATTATTCTTCTTGCTACTGAATTATTAAAAATGAAGGCATTATAAATTAATTGGCTACTATTATCTCTATTTATTTACTTATTTATTTATTACTTATCTTTGTTTAATTTTCAAAATTTTCTTCCCAGAGCCTTGATAATATGGAAACCAAAATTTATTTCAATATAACTTGAAAACCTATTTCAAAATAATTTATATTATAAATAGAAACTTAGTTCATAATAACTTGGAGCAAATCAACTGATTTATTCTCTTTTGTTGTGAAATAAAAAACCATTTATTTGCATCACACCAACAGCTAAAGACACATAATATAATTTTGTCATAATAATATATGGCTAAATTTTATTTTCTTGACATCTATGATATAGCTTGAAAATCTTTATGACTATTTTTTAAATCTTTTTCTATATCATTTATGTTACAACGATTAGGTTGTAGAGGATGTAAATAATTTATTTTCTTGATCTTTATTCTCCATAGATGTGAAGCCTTCAAAATATCGACTGAATCCATGTTGTTATTCACCTGATTTAATTATTATTGTGACCATTCATTTTTTTTCAATTTATGTAATGAATTTTTTGATATGAAACATTGGGAATTTATCTCCAAAATACGGGTAAAATACTAATTTATTGATATTTTAATTTGATGACGATAATAATAAATTTAAGCGAAAATTTTGTAAACAAAGAGACATGAAATCCACAAAAAGAAAAAAAAGAAACTACACAAAAAAAATTACTCCTTCCATTCCGATTATCTAATCTTATTTTCTTTTTAGGATGTCCCACATATATGGTCTCTTTTTATATTAAAAGGTATAACTTGCATTTTTTACAAATATATCCATATTTAATATTTTAATTATAACTATTAATTTTGAATTTTACTCATAAAAAAGGAACGTCTTGGGGGTATTTTCTCATGAGTATGAAAATTTTTATCTGAACAGTTATCGATTGAATAGGGGTATATTCAAAACTGTATATTTATTTTTTTTATTATGCAAATCCGATAACAGGTCTTTGTCCAATATTTTATAGTGCGGGTCAAGACATGTCGGGTTATGGGGCGGGGTGGGATGCCACTATGACCCACGAAAGGACTCATGAATGTTTTCTTCTTTTAATTAATATTATGTGTAATACATTATTAATTGATGAAAGTAGAATAAAAAAACATTTATTTATAATTTTAAAGTTCCCAATATTAACTAATATAATAACATGATTCTTTCAATTCGATAGAAAAATCCTTTCAAAAAATAATATAATAAAAAATAAAAATAAATTGCCACAGATTTATGGGTCGATTGGTCAAATTGCCATCTCTAATAATTTTTACCCATTTTTAGAATTAAATTTATTAAAAATAAAAAAATAATGTTTGGTGGGTCACGAGTCTATAGGGCGGGTTCAACCTGATCCACACCCCGCCGTGTACCCAGGTTGGGGCAGACAATGTTGCCCCATAACAGTCCTTTTGTCCCGATTAGACATGGCCGGTTAATCCTACTAGGGCAGGTTTCCACAGGTTTATGGGTCGATGTGCTAAATTCTCATCCCTAATTACTCGACTGTTAATTATTACAATTTTATATAGGTTGGACGAGTGAATTTGCACGACGTGTTTGGAGGAGACGAGAATTATGAACTCTTGTGTTTTACTATAAATATCATATGGTGAATTATAGTTCTCATATCAATTCGTAATTTTATAAAATGCAACTGGTATATTATACTTTATTTATGACATGATGTATACACTTACAAGTAAATTTTGATATGAATGTATACTATAAATCTACCCGTGTAACGCATGGGTGAAAAAAATCTAGTTATTTAATTAAAATTGGTCTGATGAACTTGAACCATTAGCTTTTCGAGTTCGATGATTAGTCTGATTTTCTGAACATTTGCAAATACTGAAATCAATCCTAAAAATAATCTGACGGTATGAGATAAAGACATTTACGAATACTGGAATCAATCCATAAAATAATATGACAGTATGAGATAAAGACAAAATTTTTTTCAATAATGATATATTAAAATTTTAAACTTTTTGGAAACTCAAGGCTAGTTAAGGTCCTGTTATGAATCTTTCTTCAAGTAGCTTAATATAGATATACATCTTCAATTTTTTTCACTAAATAACTAATGTGGGATTCTCTTTCTATGCCCAAAATTATATTTTCAATGGTTCTTAAAAAATTAAAATTTTAACATTATTTTAGCTAAAAATTAATTTTGTTTTCAATTATTTAATTTAAATCGATCTGATGACCTTGAACTGCTAACTTTTCCGACTCGATATGAATATTAGAACCAATCCGCAAGTTTTCCGACAGTGTAAGATAAATTGAAACAAAAAAATTAAAAAAATAAATCTAAAATAAAATCGCTCAAATTAAGGATTGTTAATAAAAAGGATTGGTAATGAAAAGGAAAATGAAAAACAAAAAGGAAATGAAAGGTAAAAAGGGAATCTATAAGTTGGTAAAAAATTAAAAGGGTAAACAAAATTAAAAGGAACTCGTAAGTTCCTTTGATGCAAGGGAAATATAGAGAAGTTAATATCTTAATTTAGTTATTTAAATTATTCATTTGTGTTGTTCTCTTTGTAAGGTAATATATTATAAAAAGATAAAAAATAAATGAAATGCTAAAAAGATTAAGAAACCGAATTCACATTGTGAATTTTGCATAAATGTCAATGAATTATATTACATAAAATAAAATTTAAAAATCACACAGTTTAAAACTATTAAAAAAACCGAATTCAATTATTATTATTATAAAATTTGTTTTGATATAGAAAACCGAATTCAAGTGATAATCTATATAATTGCATGCACTATGATTATTAAGATAAAATATGTAAAAAGTTTCCTTTGATGTAAGGGAACTTATATAGAAAAGTTAAGATCTTGATTTAGCTATTTAAATTATTCATTTGTAATGTTCTCTATGTAAGGTAATATATTAATATAAAAAGATAAAAATAAATGAAAATAATAAAAAGATAAAAAAACTGAACTCATATTGTGAATTTTACATAAATGTCAAAGAATTACATTACATAAAATGAGATTTAAAAATCACAAAGATTTAAAACTGTTTTAAAAAAATCGAATCCAATTTATTTTATTTCTTAGATGTAAAAAACCAAATTCAAGTGATAATAATTTATATAATTGCATGCACTATCGTTATTAAGATATAGTATGTAAAAGTTTCCTTTGATGTAAATGAACTTATATAGAAAAGTTAAGGTTTTGATTTAGTTATTTAAATTATCTTTTTGTGATGTTCTCTATGTAAGGCAATATATTAAGATAAAAAGATAAAAATAAATGAAAATAATAAAAAGATAAACAATTAATCAAAGGCTAGGATTAAGAGTTAAACCAATATCTAAGATGCAAAAATCAGATCTAGAAAGTGATTTTGGGCTGGAAAATTGTAATAGGAAACTGTATTGCTTTTATGTGTATATATATAGAGAGATAGAGAGAGATTTGTGATGTTCTCTATGTAAGGTAATATATTAAGATAAAAAGATAAAAATAAATGAAAATAATAAAAAGATAAATAATTAATCAAAGCCTAGGATTAAGAGTTAAACCAATGGCCAAGATGTAAAAATCGGATCTAGAAAGTGATTTTGGGCGGGAAAATGGTAATAGGAAACTATATTGCTTTTATGTATAATATATAGATTATTCCACTTTAATAATTCTATTTTTTTATAATTATGCACATTAAATAGGAGTATATAAGAGAACTAGTATTTCAACTACTTTTGAAAAATAAAATTGGACCATATTTTAAGATAGAAGAAAAAGGAAAATTGGACCATCTTTTTAGGACGGGGGGTAGTATATCAATTTTGATATAAAGAAACCGGAAGAGAGATGAGTGGTGTATGTAGCGTCTTCCTTTCCACTAATTTCATTTCATAGACTCACATGCTGTTATGACTCTCATATGAAACAAACAATGATTTCATGAAACTACTAATAGTTTCATGTGCAAAAAACATAGTGTCTCCGTGTTACAGAGACTTGCTAAACCTCTTGATCAAAATTTCTCACATGTAGAGTAATATATATGTGAATAAAACTAATAGAAGAAAAGATGTACATCCATAATGGAGAAATCGAGTGCTTTCAGATCATTCCTATATCAATAGACAACTAATCCAAGTCGTAGATATGTTAGAAAATGAAAAATTTTATTTGGCCCAGAAGGTTGACAAAACTCTAACAAAGGGGGTAAAACTTTACCTTATTATATGTCTACTGATATTTTCTCTCTCCCAATAAATAATGTATAGAGATAATAAGGTAATTTTGAATCCATTTTTGTCATTGGATTTGCTATTTATATTTTCTCCTAGAGAGAAAATACCTCATAACTTTTTTAGACTTTAAAAATCTAAATTGAATACCTTAAGACTTTTAAGGACTTTTAACATGTATTTAAAAGTTTCAATTAAATACTTTAAGATTTCCAAAGTCTTAAAATATCTATAAAAATATTAATTAAATGCACCCCCTAAATAACATGGTTATTAGAGAAAGAGTAATGCTATTTAGCACCACTGATGATTGACATCATATCAAGGTGGCATTAAATGATAAGTTGAATTAAGTGGGTAATTTATTTATTAATTTAATTTCACTTATAATTTAATATCTTAGATGCCACCGACTGGTGCCAAGCACCACATGTGTTATATAGAATTATTCTTAGGAAATAGTAATAGGCATAAACAACAAAATTCAGTAGGTTCATATATTTCTTCATCTAGGGCATGTATGAAAATGAATTTTTCAAAATGAATTTTTACTTAAACTCATTTTTAACTACACATAATATTTATATATGCAGGGTAATTTTCACTCTAGGTCCTCAATCTTTTAACTTTGTATCAATTTTGTCCCCATTCTTTTTTTAGGCCTAATAAATTCTCAACCTTTCATTTATTATCGTATTATGCCCCTAACGTCACTTTTTACCTTTCAATTTTCACCATTAACCCCGATCAAAATGACTATTATACCCTTAATTATTTATCTCCACTATAGGTCCCCCAACTTTTCAATTTTATACAAGTTTGTCCCAATCATTTTTTTGGGCGCATAGAAGCCCCAACCTTTCATTTTTTGTCATGTTATATCCCATTAACACTTTTCATACCTAACATTTTAATTTTTACTAGTAATATCTATTAAAATTATCACTATACCATTAATTATTTAAATAAAAAATAAAGAACAATATAAAATAAGAAGTCCATCCACTCTAACCATTCCACCACAATCCAATGACAACAGTCAGAAATAATGATAACAATCGATCTATAACGGTCTCGGTAGATATCAAATCCAGTCTCGATAGATATCAAATCCACATTTTTTGATCTACTACAAATCACGTGACGGATACCGATTGGATAGATCTCCTACAAAAAATTGATTTTTGATTTATAAAAAATAAACATAACCCTAGTACTATAATTCTAATTTAATTTCTTGCTCTCTTTGTGATTTTCACCCTAATTTGCCCCTGATTTGTTATCCATCTCAATTAGATATGATCCACCAATTGTGGATTCACAAAAAATTAGAATTAGCTTATTAAGGCTCAAGTTCATTTTTGTAAATTGAAAATGATTTTTTTTAGAACAACTTTGATCCATATCCACTACGTGATATGTGATGAATAAAAAACTCTATCCAATATGTTGCAATGACACTCGGACCGGAAACTTTTTTTTACGCGGATTAAGTATCCATCAAGTTTGGTATAAATTGAGTTTTATTTTTTTATTATCACTACGGGTTAGGATGTGTGGAGTGCTTATTTTATATTGTTCTTTATTTTTTATTTTTATTTAAATAATTAAGAGCATAATGTTAATTTTAATAGGAATTAACATCGGCAATTGAAATGTTGATGATGGGAGGTATTATTAGAGACGTAACACGACAATAAATGAAAGGTTAAAGGTCCTATATATGGACAAAATTGTATACAAATTAAAATATTGGGGATCTATAGTGGAAATAAAGAATTAAGAGTATAATAGTCATATTGATACGGGTTAATAGTGAAAATTGAAAGGTTGGAGATGAAAAGTGACGTTGGGGATATAATACGATAATAAATAAAAGGTTGGGGGCTTAGTATGCCTAAAAAAAGAATGGGGACAAAATTAATAAAACGTTGAAAGGCTGGGGGCCTAGAGTGAAAATTACCCTTATATATATATATATATTAAAAATACCAGAGTCGTTATCCTTTTTGCTTTTCTTGCTATTTTTCATTTGCTGAAACAGACATCTAACATCTTGACCGTTTAATAATTCTTTTGAAGATTTTCATCGTCAGATTTCATAATATACACACTTTACTTTATTTTATTAGTTAAATATATTTAATCAAAATCAATATATTTAGAATTATCTTCTTACTAGATTTTTCACTTGTGCAATGCACGGGTAGAGATCTAATGAAAGAGTCATATGTCAAGAGTAGTTTAATAAAAATTTAGATACTTGATGTCGTAAAAGAATATAAAAATAATGACATTCACAAATGTAATTTGTACTGTAAAAGGAAGTCTTGTCAAATAGTATCAGAGTTTTTCTTATAATAAAAATTTTATCATCTGCAACTGATCCAGATAGAATTTTTGCCTAAATGATGCGATCTCCATATCTTGAGATTATAAGTCTTGTGCCACTACACAATGTAGTCGAATGATAAAAATTGTGTAACAATATACGAGGAATACTGATATTTAATTTCAGCTTATGATTTAATTTCAGCTTATGACAAAAAATTCTAAAGTATCATATCTCATTCACGAATTCATATTTGTAAAGATTTTCAGTGGAAGTTGTTATTAGAATATAATGAAATAATAGCATGACCATCTCTGCGATGCATGGCAATAGGTTAAAATTTATTTAAAATTATATGGCAAGATAGACGTTAAATGCTTTGTGAACCCTAAAATTATTCTTCTACTTTTCCTCTTCAGTAAAATGTGTCATTTAGAGTAATCATTTTCTTATTATGTGAGATTATAATTTGATGATGATAAGGTAATAATATTGCGTTAACAAAGTGACCTTGTGTAATTACGTATAGTTTTAGTGATATAATTATTGATAATTAAAGTGAAGAGACCTAATTCGTTATTAAATTAAAGTTCTTGATCTAATTATTGGTAACTAAATATCATTTATCCATTTGCAAGTAAAGTAAAAATTCAGTGATATTTGATACAATTAATGTTGTCATAATTTATATTTCTTTTTTCTTAGTGACAACAGAAACAAAAAAATGTCTCGGATAATTGATAAAATAAAAGAGATTTATATAATTCACCTTGACAATAACTTTTGATAGTAGAATTCGAGTTGCGAAGAGAGCCAACAAGAATATTGGAAGATAATGTAGTCAATTAGAATGAGCTCATACAGAAAAACCCAAAAATCATTCATATGGTATAATACATTTTATTCATGTACGTATTTATGCATGATTGCATTATAGTATTGTAAAAGAAAAAAATATCATATTTTATATTATACCCATGCCTACCTAAGATGAAAAGCTGAAAATGAAAATAAAGTATAACTATCACTAAATACAATAAACGATAACAAAATGACTTAACACGTTGTGGAAAAACTGATTTATTAATTACGGTAATAGCTTGTGGTAATTTTTTTGTACAAAATAAAGGAAATTTTTATGTTCAATTCTTATAGCTTTTATTATAAAAATTAAAATAGATTGATTAGGGTTTTTCCAGTGCACATAAGAGGTAGAATATAGGATGTGAGAAATATTTATAATTGTTAAGAATGAAATGGTTATCTGTATCATTTTAATTTTGACCATCTTAGCATATTTGAAAAATTAGTGGGATTAATAAAAAAAAGTAGTATCAATATAATTAGCCTTTAAATATATACGTTATTAATAATAATATTTTCTTTGAGTGGAAACACAAAGATAGTAATATATAAATGAAAATTGTTAACAAATAAAAGATTTGGCATAATGGTTAAAAGCATGTTACTCAACATGAAGGTTACGAGTTTAATCATTCACTATTACATTTGTAACAATTTTTTTAATTAAAAGTGACAACCAATGTGGTATGACATTATAAGTAATTGTGCCAGATAGAGCTTTAGAAGGAAAAAATTTTCTAATTGCGCCAGACAAACTGTCATTTAATATATGTATAGACATTGTGAATTCTATATTCTCTTTCAAATTCTAATTAATTAAATTAAATAATTAAAGATTATCATATATCCACTAGTAATTCAAACATGATTCTATTTTTCCTTAGACAAACATGTATTTGTTTGCTCGTTGATCATAGTAAATAAGAGGTGAAATCCATATTTTTCATCAAAATCAACACAACTTTATTTACATAATGTAACTTATAGTCTAACTTGTTTTCAATTTTTGTTCCACAATCTTTTCAACTTATTTTCTGTTGGGATAAATTACAGTGACCCAAACTCCTCAAACCCACATTTAGAAATCTTCATATGAATTCATTTATTTAAATATTGTTTTATTACCAATATATAGTAAAAATGAACAAATATAACCAGTCCAAAACTGGGGTTTCCAACACCCAATCTAAAAAATATTAAATGTTATATTCATGACAAGATTTTTTTTACAAAGACCTAGTACATGAACATTTCCATTGAAATATAGAATACTGCAGGTATAATCATCTTAAAGAAAAATGGAAAAGAAAAAAAATAAAATCACTAGACTATTTACCCTTCAACATGACACTGATTTTATGTTCTTTAAATTAACTAAGATACAATCTAAAATTCAAATCCCGTAAATCACAACCCATGGATTATCGAATTGGCATTCTCCAAAATATGCAATTGTATAAAAGATAGAAGAACACGAGTCATGTTGCAGCACGAGGATTGTTATTTTTAATCAACTCATGGATTGTTAGAATTGAAGAGCATACCAACTTCGTCCTTCCCTACATTAGAATAGAGATAACTAGTAATATCACACGTGCGTTGCACGGGTAAATAATACCAAATAATATATCCCATTGGAATAGAATACAAATGCTTAACACAAAATCATAAAAATTACAATTTAACTGAATATAATAACTTGTTAAAGGAACAAATATAAAAATATTAACTTAACAAAGCAAATGGTACATATTACATCCAATAAACATATTTTGAATAAATGATAAAGGGTAATATATGTATACAACATTTATAGTATAATCGGTTGTTTGACTTTCTTTAACACATATCATAATTTTCAGACCTTTTCAATTTGTAACCCATGAAATACCTGTATAAAATTGTCTGTGATGAGTTAACACAAACTTTTTCTACAAAATGTACACGTTATCTATTTACCCGTTTGATTTTTTTCAACTTTTCTAATATGTATTAGTGATATGTAATGTTTCTCAATAAACATCTTCTAAAGACTAATACGTTAATATGTTAACATAATTTAATTAGTATTTAAAGAATTGAACTGTCATTACCACTTTAATTGGAAAAATCAGGAATTGGCCAGAAAATTAGTTCGATTTACCCCAAAAACTATTTATCCAAATATCGGTTTAAAAAAAATTAAAAGTCACTTGAACTGGTCAAAAGAGATTAAAAACAGTAAAAATTAAAAAAAAAATCATATAATCAAGAGTCCCTTTCCAAAACCTTCAGGAGATATTGTTACAAAACCTCCCCCACCATGTGCGCGTGTATAGATGCACACCATGTATATTTGAAATACATATAGCGTGCATAAAACACAAAATCATATTATTTGAAGTAAAAATTAATTTTTTTAATTATTTAATTAAAATCGATTTGACTTTGGTTTGAGTCAATTCAACATTTTCGACCCTTAACCTATCTTTTTTTCTGGTTCGATAACTTATCCAAATTTTTAGAACATCGAATTTGATAAACCAAGCAAAAGACACATATTATAATTTAATTTAGAAGAATCTTAAACCTAACCATATGACACTAAAAAAATATCACCACTACATATCATTCCATAGACCATTTCCAATTTATAAAATCATCAACCTTTAATAAAGAAACAAAACTAATTTGAAAATTCATTCATCACAGATGACATGTATTAGTAAATAATGAAGAAATCTCCCTTTAGAAATAGTCTTTTGAAAACTATACATGTTTGAAAGGGTAAATGGATCAAAAATTTCATAATGACCATCAAATATACAATCTATCCAATAAGAAAATAATATATATATGATAATTTGATTAGATAACATGATCAATTATTGATCTCCAGCATAAATAAAAATAATAATAAGTTGTGACGCTGGAAATCTAAAAACATGAATTAATATAGGCGAATTTTCCCGCCAAAAAAATCAATACATACCATAATACTTCAATAAACATTTTATTTTTAAAACAAATGAAGGAACACATTGACTTTTCTTTATTTGCTGTGAAATAATATATTACTTTTTTTTCGAGCATATCCTTTGAGAAAATATAATCTGTCATTATATATTCAATTTTATTTCAATTCCTAACTAAAAAAAATTAGGTTTTAAAAAAATTAGTAAATAGATATTTGAATTATATGAGAAGAAGAACGAAGATTAAGGTTGAAACCATCTGAGATTTCAGCATGAAATTGAGGAAGAAGAATATCCAGATAAGAGGATATGCATCATTTTCAAAAGAGATAATTTCGATGAATGAAAGATAAATCAGGAAGCGGAAAGAGATAATCTCGGATGGAATGAATGGCTGGTTTTAATTAATTAAACTGAACAAATATATAAATAAATGAAAATATAAATTAAAAACATATAATAATAAAATGAAGGGTTTAGATTTGATGATAAGATGAATGGTTAAGATATCTTTACATGATTTAGCAAGTAAAAATGGGCGGGAAAACAAAAATAGCAATGACATTAGTATTATGTATATAATAATATATAGATGTCAAATCGAATTAATAAACCAAATGACAAAATCTAAACAGATTTATCCGTCATTATATATTTTAAATAGATTACACTTTCATTATCAAATTACTCCATATCAATGATGCTTAACCACATGCAAATGACGTAGATTTAACAATTTTAGATTGTTATGCATTCATGTAGACACCAAATCAAACCAAATTCATTGATCAACGCAAGTCACATTAAAACCTTAGATGAGCAAAATATTTCAGTAATAAAATTTTTTTCGTGTTTCTAAGAAAAAAAATCAGCAAAAAATTTGAATAGAAATCAAACCGTGAGTTGTTTTTTTGTTTTTTTTTTCTAGTCACTGAAATTTATGTAAACATCAAAATATGTATTCTAATTAATATAGATAAGAAATGATAGTGGAATAGAACATATGAGATAATGAGAACACAAATCTAAATGCATACCTTTCCGGTGAGTTCGACAAACGCTATTCTATATTTTTTACATATTTGATTTTAGCATCTAGATTTTTTTCTTATTTTTTGGTTAGATCCGATTTCACCATATTAGACCACTTAGTATTGCGACAATTAATCTACGCTAACGATCGAATCTTACTAAATTAACTAACTACTTCTCTTGAAGCCAGTTAAGCCTAATTAATTAGATCCTCTCACTTATTTCTAAGTGAGCGCATTACCAACCCTCTTAAATGCATTAATCAATAAGAGATTCATGTAAGCCTCCCCGAAGTTCACCATATGGTGACCGCACTAAACACAAGAAAATCTCTTTGTCTTGTCTAAATTAATGATTCTTATTGCATAAGCTAACTTAAATATTCCTCTCTCAATTTAACAAAAATCCATTGATTCATTCATCCATTGGCCACATAGATGAAGACAAAACAATATACCAATAAGAATTTAACATAAGAACAAATGGCATAAATTAAGCAAGAAAAACACGACTATGGTCCAACTAGGTTACATCGTTCATCCTAACATTAAATCTATTACACATCATGAATGAAAAATACAAACAAAATAAAGCACATAACCCAGGTAATTAGATATTGAATAAGATAAAGAACTCTTACACCAAGCTTCTCCTTCTTGAATCTCGAACTCAATCCCCGAACCTTCAAAAGTTTTGTGTTTTTCTCCCTCTTTTTCTATGGTTTTTTTTGTATCTTCTAGCTCTCCTTTTTCCTCCCTAGCTAGACCCCTATATATAAGGTCCAAGAAAACCTAAGAAAAGACTAAAAATCATGCACAAAGTTTGCTACAAAAATAATTCTACTTAAAATAGAAAAATAGAAAAATTTCCCGAAAATCAACCCAGTGGCCGCATGAGAGAACCATGCGGCTGTATGGTTCTTTAGCCGTATATTCTGCCGGTCAATCGCCCGCATCGGTTGCATAGGCAAACCCATATGGCCTTTAAAATTTTAACACCTCTGATTTCGGCTGCACAGTGGCCACACAAGGGCCGCACACATTCTGAATTCCTTTTTTCTTTGCTCTTTCAACTTTCCCTTGTGCTCATTTTGGGCCAACGAGAGTCGTAGAAAACCAACCTCCTAGATCAGCGACCTCACCGATGTGCAATCTAAAGGCAAAAACGACAAAGATCAATCAAAGGAAGGACCGGGTGAAATCCTTACGCTGTCCTCAAAGGGAAAGTACTCCTCTCCGGCACGGCGGACAAGTAATACATGCGCAGGAGACACAGAGTTGACACACCCGTTAAAGGCGTTCCTTGGAAAGGAGAAATGATGGATGTCGGGTACCAACTCTAAATTTTGTATTGTCTCCAATTTTTTGTAAACTGCCAGGTCGCTCACATGCTTGTGCGAGCTCTAAAGATGTTAGAGCCGCGCTTTTGCCAATTAACGATTGATATCTCAAAATGACAAAACGTTTATTTTCCCTATGAGATACCCGCCTCAGTATGAACACAAGGCAAATCCACAATAGTCGAATAAGAGGTTTCGCAAGCTTCTAACTAGCAACCTAACACTCAGGTAAAAGGTTTTGTAAAGAAGGTTAGAACGAGCTTCTAACAAGCAACCTAGCACTCCAGTAAAAGGTTTCACGATCAAGCTTAGAACGAGCTTTTAACCAATAACCTAACACTTGAGTAAAAGGTTAGGATGAGCTTTTAACCAGTAGTCTAACACTTGAGTAAAAGGTTCCGCGACCTAGGTTAGAACGAGCTTCTAACCAGCAAGCTAACACTCGAGTAAAAGGTTTCGCGATCAAGGTTAGAATGAGCTTCTAACCAGCAACCTAACACTCCAGTAAAAGGTTTCGCGACTAAGGTTAGAACGAGCTTTTAACCAGCAACCTAACAATCAAGTAAAAGGTTCCGCGACCTAGGTTAGAACGGGCTTCTTACCAGCGACCTAACACTCGTCTAAAACAATTCGCCTTACCTATTCAAAAACCACGACTGAAACATGCTTTTAGCCCGCACCTCTACGCCCAAACAATAGGCTCCATGACCAAAAGTTTGAACGAGCTATCTGCTATGTGACCTAACATGTGGGGTCAGGCTGCCACAAGTTCAGGCTGGAGCAAATCAAAATGAATGACTGGATGAACGGGCTCACACTTGGACGTATCCTCAATTCTTTACACCAATGTATACGCGACCCGAGACTAGAACAAGTTTCTTGTTGAGTACTTGGCCCAAAATTCATGTTGGGTTTTGTACCAGTAGGAAAAGTGAGGACTAGCTCTTCTCTAAACGAGAACGACCAACAGTAAAATTAGTTTAACAAAATGAGCTAATAGTTGGAAAAATTCTTTACTTCATTTAAGAATACAGATAGCTAAAGGGCTGGGTTACAAAATACTTGAAAGTACGGCTCTCAGAGGCCAGAACCACATTCCCTCCAGCCAAAACAGCGACCTCGACTTCTGTGACAGGAGCGGCAGCCTCTACACCCTGTACAGTGAGAGCAAGAGCTTTTTACTGAGAGATGATCTCGGCCTCATCTCCCTCGTCAGAGCCACATAGCCGCAATCCTCCTTCAGCTTGGCAACTTGCTCTTTGAGGAAGGTCAAGTCACATTTAGGGCACTTCCTCAAGGCCTTCTTGAGGATCTCCTTAGCCGTCTCATAATAGAGGCTGGCATTAGCACTCTTCTACTCCTCAGAGGCCTTGTACCTCTCTGCCGCCTCGGTATAACCAACGAGTCCGCTGGCAGCAGCCCTATCCTCAGCTTCTCTTAGGGTAAGCTCGTAGCTCAACCTCTTCATCGCTAACTGAGTTCCCAGCTCCTTATACTTCTTCTTCCAGGCCTTTAGCTTGATTTGCAGGTCAACTGACTCTCCCATGGAAACATGAAATTCTTGCTCTTTCTCCCTGAGAACCAATTACATCTACTTCTTGGCCTTGATAGCCTCCGTCGCCTGGACAGAAAGTTTTTCCTTCTCCATGATGAAATGCTCTACGCGGGCCATAGTGTGCTCTTCTAAAATAGACGACTGAGCTCGCATCACTGCGCTAGATTGGAAGAGCTCCCCTGTCGACGAGTTGGCAGTAAAGCCTTCCCACTTCTTGGACCAGCCCCGCGCAACGCAATTCATGGCATCTATGACAATCTTGGGCATTCATGGGGTGCTAGCAGAAAGAGGCTTTCTGGCCAAATTGAACTTGAGCAGCGCCTTCGGCTTCTTGCCATGAAATTTCTCCAGTTCGGCCAGGCAAGCTGGATCCACTGGGAGGAAAAGGTCCTCACACGGCAGATCAAGTGGCCTCTTGGCAGGTCGCTCTCACTGGCCAAAAGAGGCATGGAAACTGCTGGGTGAGAGTCAGCCAGAGTCTCCCAGATGGCCAACTGCCATTTTTCAGGTCGCTCAAGGGCGACCATATCCTCAACTATCATAGGCCACTTTCCAATAGACCTTTCTTGCCTTAGTTTCTTCTTCTTCTCTTGTCTCATTAGAGCCTCGGCGAGTTGTGCGGTAGTCTTCATCTCCTCAGCTTGGTCGTGAGCAGCTCTTCTCTTCTCCCACGTAGCTCTCTTCTTCTCGGCCTTACAAACGGACCGCCATTGACCTTTGGAGAAATGTGTCTTCCCTAAAGAAAAAGACGCCAAGTGTTAGGTCGCTAAAATTCTTGAAAAAAGTTGTCAAGCAAGCAATGACAGGTCGGTTAGAGGAGAAGACGCTTACAGTTGTTGGAATCCTTAGAAACGTGCTTGGTTCTGGGAACAGACAAAGTGGTGCTAACAAAAAAATCCTCTTCCATCAATTCCACAATGTCATGATAATGTTCGGGAGTCTAGGCAACGATCTTTGCTTGCTCCTTAAATAGCAGAGATAGCGGTTGACCTCGTTCAACGCCTGATAAGAAAGGAAAACATAGTTAAACGTCAGTTCATCAGACCATGTGGATAGTTTTATTGAAAGCACACTTACTGGGTTCCATGTAGCTTATGGGGACGTTCATGTCCTCTTCACCCGGACTTAGCGGGCTCCTCCACTCAGCCCCCGCCCAGAACTAACTCTCTTTCCAGTTGGGCCCGGATTCAGACGCCCCACTTACCAGGCTTCCCCAAAGGCTGATGGTCCTGGCCGTCTCCTCATCTGTGGGTCTTTCTACATCCGCTACAAATCCTTCTCCTACGCCTCTCTCCGAAAGATAGCTCTCTCTACCCTCCATTTTGCAATGTCTCCACGAATTCCAGAAGCTAATAAAGAACTCCAACCAAAAAATTCCTCAGAAAATAGAAAAAATAGTTACCGTTACGCTAAGGGTATCGCGAAGCTTTCGAAAACTACGATTGAAAATTCGGGCGTGGAAGGGAAAACTTAAAAAAGCTGGCAGCCGAAGTCTCTTCAAAGGTTGATTATAGAATAAACAGAGGCAAAGGGAAAAGAAGATAAGGAAATGAGGTTATAAATAGGCTAGGGAGAAGGTAAAAGGATGGCTACCACGCATGTGACATCGGGAAGCAAAATGGCATCAGTCAAAATAATGATCACTACCTTTAAATCCCTAAAACATGCCATTCTATTAGATGATTGACGTGTGGCATAGTGTGCCATACCAATCATTTTGAAATTCGAAAAGCCCAACTTCAGGCAGCAAATAAATCTCAAAAGGAAATTACTAGCATAACTTCAAGACCACTAACCCTAAGGTCCAAGAACAGCGGCCTTGAGGGGGCATTTCGTAGCCACGAGTTCATAAATATCAACGAAGGTCAAAGGCCAACCAAGGTCAATGGTTGTAGGGTCTTGGAAACGGGTCCCGAGAGCCTCGCTCAACTTAATGACCTAGCGACCAGACGACCAAAAGATGTGGAAATCCATCCCAGCGACCTCAGGAACGAATCTCCCTTCTATGCGTTGCCAGGGTTCAGGATGTCTGGCCTCGGCGCCAGCGAGCTCATAGCTCGTTGATCCACCTCTATGACCTAGTAAACTTGTCACCTAAACAGCATCTAGAGAACCCACGTGGGAAATCTTATCACTTATGACTGATTGGACTCCAACATTAAATGGGAAGCGATAGTTACCCATCCCATACATGGCTTAGGCAGCATTAAATGCCTAAGCCATTTTGACCCATGTGTCATTTTTATAGGTCCAGCATTAAATACATGCAATCATTGTTCCCATGCAAATGACAAGTTTACATTATAAATAGAGTAAATGAAGTTGAAAAAAAGGGAGACCCATATAAAATCTCATTCTTCTTGTCTTTGGTACATTTCCTATCTTCCATTTATTGTAAACATTCTTTGCCTTTACACATTAACTACACAAGCCGATTCAAATACAAATTACCCGCGAATACAAGTCTTATTTGTTGAGACAAAGGCTGAATTTGATATCGACAAAAGGTAAAATAAACAAATTGGCAATTGTAAACTCATCTTTACCTTAACTCTTTTGTAGTGCAATGCCTCTCCTTAAATATTCACCACAATCTTTTACTCTCTATTTAATTTCTGATGTGGGACTGTTTGATGTCACTTTTCCCAAAAATCACAAACTACCTTCAAAAATCAAAAGAAAAATAACAGAGACAGATGAGGGGCGAGAATGAAGTCTGCTAACAAGACAAAAACCGAGAGCTTATGGGAGAGGGTTTTTTGGCTCTCAATTCTTCTTCTACCGAGTTGTGATAAGTAGCAATAGAGGGTTTGTGGCTTGGGTTTTTTTGGGTTTCTTGGCTCTCTATTCTTCAATGGGTTTCTTTAAAGGGTTTTTTGACTCTCTTATCTCCATTCTTCTCCTACCGGTCAAAACCATTACAGATCGGCTTGGGTTTCTTCATCTATGATTCTTCTTCTTCCCCTTGAATTTCTGGCTTTGTGTGCTTATTTTGATATATGTTATGGGCTTGTGGTTGTGGATGCTTTCCCATTTAGTCTGTAGATAACCAGATCTGCAATTTTTTTCTAGATCAAAAGAAAAGGATTTTTGGTTCGGTTTGTTTCCATTCTAGGCTTTCAGCAACTTTTACAGTTTGTGGTTGCAATTCAGTTCGCAGAGATGAGTTCGGTTTGGCATGAATTGGTTCGGTTCGGTTACCACAGTTTCCAACCCACCAACCTGTCAACTGAACCGAACCAATGCACTTCCCACTCAAAGCCGACCGAACCGAACTAAGAACTGGTCAAAATCGACCAATTCGGTTCGGTTCGGCTTAGTGCACTCGATTTGACTGGTTTGTCCGGTTTAAATGCCCACTCTTAATCATATGTTCAACAACATGTGTCTCAAAGGTACCAATTAAGTCATGTCCAACTTTCACATCTAATAACAAATATAATATATCATATAAATATTATAGGGTATGACAAATATTTAAATATCACGTTGTCACATAGGAGCACATAATACTATTATTTTGCATTATAGTTGAACTTGTACTTACATCAATCCTTAGCTATATAAGGACATTAGTAGTTTTACGTACTTTCAAACATTGCATTGCATGAGCTATCAATATCTCTCACACTTTACCAGGTTTATTCTAATGTATGCAGATATAAGATTTCCTATTTATTTATTTTCTCAATAATTAACTAGGACAAGGTAATAATTAATCGAAGCTAAATGCTTACTGAGCCGTCAATCTCATACTCCTTTTGAATCTTCATTTCAACTAACCAATAGAAATTATACATTCCGTCATCAAATTACACTCGAATGAGTGTAAGGGGTGATAAAACTCTCTCCATCTCAAAAAGGGGCGGTTGCTGAAAATAGAGGCATTAAATTTAATAAGGGGTATGAGCCCCCAATATAGAGGGCTCACTCCCAGTGAAATTACATGAGGGCGCACCCCCCTTTTTCCTTGAATTTGGCAGCTCTCTCTTTTCTTTTCCTTGCATTTGGGGGCTTTGAGGCCCCCCTATTTATATGCAAAAGTTTGCCTTCTTTTTTTTTTAAAATAAATTACGGCAGTGGAGTGTTGCCACTCTTTCTCACGCGGCAGCCACAATTGTTATTATTTTTTTAATTTTTTATTATTAATATTATTATTTATTTTACCTCGTATTTTTATCTACTCATGACCGAGTCAATTTTGAGACTTCAAATAGAGTCAAATTATTGAGTTTTCAGTATTGATACGAAACTTTAATAAAGCATGTCTAAAATTATTCATTCAAATGAAACTTATGTACTTTAACGACTAAAATCGATTTCAAAAAACTCCAAATTATGTAATAAACTACTAATAAAAGTATCTTGAAAGATAATTCTAACTTTCAGTTCTATTAAATTATCACATGCTCTGTAAAATTGTAAAATAATACTTTTAAATTTGGGGCATTACACATGACATGGCCAGAGGCCCAAATCTTATATTTACCCTTTTGTTTCCGTATCTAAAAAGAGTCAACTCTTTAGCCTCTGATGAAGCATGAATGCTGGTGCTCTACAATATTAATGTTAATAATTATTTTACCTTCACAATATTTGCATAACAGCGTAAACGATGTGCAATCTATATAGAATTGTGCATGACTATTCATATTTGGAATATACCATAAGCCAGAGTAATAGTAACAGAAAGCGAACTTGAAAGCCAGTGGTAAATCTATACCAAACGAACTACACTTTGGACATCAGTTATCATCCTTCAAGCAACAAAACATATTCAAATGAAGAAGCTACAATCATCGATTGTAATCTCAAACAAGGGTAAAGAGATAGTGAAGCTGTTGAAGGTGAGGTTTTTAATCTTACTATTTGCAACTTAGTTTACCCCTACTTCTATTAACGTAAACTTCACTTTTATCCTAAACATTCATTTCTTAATTTTATACCATGAATATTAATGGTTTTAAGTCAATAACCACAAAGTAGTGATATTAGTCATGTGTTATTATTAATCTAGAAGGTATAGGCAAGTGGTTGCTAACTAGATTTTTCTGTTTGCTGCACGATGTTTGTTATTCTCATAACTATTAGGAATTATAGACAACATGCACAGTGGAAATAAAAACTATAATTCCTACATCAGGATCAAACTTGCTCTTAGATGGAATTCGTGATCAGAAAGTTACCTATAACGAAGCAGTAAATTTGGTTTATCTGATCACACCATAGTTGTCCAAGCGTCCAGCCTCTAACAGTAATCCACACAGCAAGAACAATCCAAGAACACGAACTTTTTGTAGTGGGATTAGGGTTTCTGTATTATCTTGTGCTAGCAAGTTAATACAGAATGTGTATGTGAATGTCGTAGTCACCCGAGACCCTAAAGCGCTCTATTTATAGGTTTCTTATGAAACCCTAGTGTAACCCTAATCTGATTAGGATTCTAGAGCCTATGTACGGTCTGACCCAATTAATTTTATTAATTAAATCAGTCTATTATGTACAAACTCGGTCCAACAATTGAGCCTTATATATTAATTCCAACAATCTCCCACTTGGACATGGTCCAATTCTAAGACTCTGATTCTTGCCTTTTGTGTGTGACCCATTAGGCTACCACTTACTATGGCAAACACCATGATATTATTATTCTAATCTAATTAGAATAAGACAAAGCAAAATCTCTATTTTAATTTATCGTCGATTCACCTAGATCGATCGGTTCATGACGCCGTCCAAGAGTGACATCTAGCAATGTATCAAGGCAATCCATGTGATGGGATGTCATGTGGTATGACAAGACCTTTCCATGTAGGTTACCTTGGAAATATAGTCTCTTCATCAATATAACCCAATTGGTTAAGAGATATAGATAAGCGTCAATTTCATTTCAACCAATTATGATATTTGCATAGACTTGACATTGACAAACTTATGATCATGATTGAAACTCCTTTCAACTCACAATCACACCTTCACCAAGGAATTTTCATCAACTCAAGTAGTGAAAAGCAGAGTATAGTCTACTAATATCCGGGAGTGATGAATCCTCATCTTGAATACTCACAACCTTCATGCAACTTTCATTATACCTGTACGGCATTTTCCTGATAACTCATGTCTAGAGCCTCATCAAATGTCCGCCTAAGCATAACAATCATTATATAAGATTCTATGCTATTCTCAAGTCAAAAGACCAATTCCATAACCGTCCATTAGAGATTAACCACTAAGGCTAGGATAATGCCCACGTGGTATCTCTAGGCGGATCATCCAATGCTTGTTCTACTAACAAAGCATCCATGTGTTCATTCGAATGTCCCCACATTCTAACTTATGCGATCAGTTACTTTCTAAGAAAGAAATGTAACACGTGCTAGTCTACTTGTAACAACAGTATCCGTATCATGTAATTGCCTCGACTAGGGATAGTTTAAGAATAAGTGATAACATGCATCTCACAATCACAACCCACTGTGATTAACAATTTATTTTTATCTTATTCTACGGATTCTATTATTTTTATGATAAGACAATAATACTTATGAAAATAATAGATTTGCCATTAAAAATGCATTCATTAGTAAGTGTTTAGACTCAAAATGTCTTACAAAATAGTATAACACTAAAATTCAAACAAACTAGATCCAATCATTCATGTATTTAATACCCATGGACATAGCATGACTATCATGCTTGTCATGTGACAACGGCTTTGTCAATGGATTTGCAGCATTATTGTCTGTTGGGACTCGTTCTATCTTTATGTCATTCCTTTGTATAATCTCTCTAATGAGATGATATCGCCTTAATACATGCTTGGACATTGATAAGACCTGGGTTCCTTCACTTGTGTGATGGCTCCATTATTGTCACAATACAAAGTTATTGGGTCAACAATGCTAGGAACAACTCCAAGTTCAGTGATGAACTTCCTGATCCAGACTGCTTTCTCTGCTGCTTCCGAAGCAGCTATATATTCGGCTTCCGTTGTTGAATCGGCGGTCGTTGCGTGTTTGGAACTTTTCCAACTCACATCACCGCCATTAAGAGTAAACACATAATCAGATTGGGATTTACAGTCATCTTTATCAGACTGGAAACTAGCATCAGTATATCCCTGAACTCTTAGTTCATAGTTATTTCCTCCATATATTAAGAACACATCCTTAGTTCTTCTCAAGTATTTAAGAATGTTCTTAACAGCTATACAATGTTTCTCTCCAGGGTTCGCTTGGAACCTTCTTGTGACACTCAAAGCATAAGAAATATCTGGTCTTGTACATAGCATCGCATACATGATAGATCCTATTGCAGAAGCATAAGGAATCTTTTCTATGCGATCCCTCTCAACTTGTGTCTTTGGACACATTTCTTTTGAGAGATTAATCCCATGCCCTATAGGACAGAGTCCTCTATTGGACTCTTCTATTTTGAATCTTCTTAAAATTTTGTCTATGTACATAGATTGGGTTAGGCCAAGCAATCTTTTAGATCTATCCCTATAGTTTTTAATCGCAAGAACATATGCTGCCTCTCCCAAATCTTTCATGGAGAAGTTAGTTGACAGCCAGGATTTCACTGATTTCAGCATAGAGATGTCGTTTTCTAATTGTAGTATGTCATCTACATATAAAATTAGAAACACGACTTTACTCCCACTGCTTTTCTTGTACACACAAGGCTCATTTTCATTTTTGATTGTCTCGTTGAAATGAAGATTCTATCTCCTAAAGGCTTGCTTTAGTCCATAAATGGACCTTTGCAACTTATAAACTTTATTTGGCTCATTGGATTCAAAACCTTCAGGTTGTGTCATGTACACATCCTCACTAAGATTCCTATTAAGGAATGCAATTTTAACATCCATCTGTCAAATCTTATAGTCATGATATGTTGCTATTACAAGCAAAATCCGAATTGATTTAGACATGGCTACTGGTGAAAAGTTTCATCAAAGTCAACTCCTTGTCTTTGATTATAATCTTTCGCCACCAATCTAGCCTTATAAGTCTGAACTTTTCCATCCATGTCGATCTTTTCCTTGTAAACCCATTTACAACCTATAGGTTTTACTCTTTTAGGTAGATCAACTAAAGTCCAAACCTTGTTTTCATACATGGAGTTCATTTCGAATTCCATGGCTTCTTGCCATCTCTTTGAGTCAACACTTGACTTTGTTTCTGTGTAAGTAGTAAGTTCATCTTCCTCAATTAACAACGTACCATTGGTGATCTATCTTTGAGGAGGACGAATAACTCTACTCGACTTACGTATCAGAGCTGGATTGTCCTTAGGGACTGGTGTTTCCCTATTGCCAGTTTCTACCTTATCTAATGAAAGCTCTACTCTTGGCTCATCTAATCGGTTAGCTTCTTCAATGGTTTCTTGAACCTCTTCAAGATCTACTTTACTCTCACTATTTCCTCTTAGAATAAACTCTTTTTCTAATAATATAGCGTGTCTTGACACAATGACTTTCATAGTGTCACGATTGTAAAAGTAGTATCCAACAGTCTTCTTTGGATGTCCCACAAAAAAAGATTTATCAGATTTAGCATCTAGCTTATCTGATTCAATATGCTTCACATAAGCATCACAACCCCAAATTTTCATGTATGACAGATTTGGTCTTTTACCAATCCATAGTTCATACAGAGTTTTATTAACCGATTTAGATGGGACACGATTTAGTGTGTAACAAGCAGTATGGATTGCATATCCCCAAAACGTTTTTGGGAGAGCTGCATGGCTCATCATGGATCGCACCATATTTAATAGCGTGTGATTTCTCCTTTTAGACACACCATTGTGATGTGGTGTATATGGTGGAGTCCATTACGAGAGAATCCCATTCTCTTTCAGATAATATAAAAACTCTCCTTTCCTATATTCTCCACCTCGATTAGATCTTAGTGTTAGAATATTTTTTCCAGTTTGCTTTTCGACCTCCTGCTTGAATTCCTTAAACTTTTCAAGAGCTTTATGCTTAAACTTCATCATGTACACAAAACCAAACCTAGAATAGTCATCAGTGAATGTAATGAAGTAGGAAAAGCCCCTTAGCATTAATAGACATTGGCCCACATACATTTATATTTACAAGTGCTAGTAAGTCTGTAGCTCTTTCTCCTTTTCCAGTAAAGGGAAATTTGGTCATCTTGCCTAAATGACATGATTCGCACCTATCAAATGATTCGTAATCACTTGAGTCCAAGTATCCATCTTTATGTAACTTGGTAATACATTTTTCTTTTATATGACCAAGTCTGCAATGCCAAATGTATGAGTTATTAACACGATCGTCAATTTTAGGCCTTTTGCATTCTATACTCATTATAGGATGCTTCATGTCAAGAATGTAAATGCCACTGAACAAATTCCCACAACCATAAAACACATTATTAAGATATAAAGAACAACGTTTATTCATAATATCAATGAATAAACCATCTATGTCCAAACATGAAATGGAAATAATGTTTTTGGTAATAACAGGAACATAATAACAATCTTTTAATTCTAAAACAAGGCCCGAGGGCAATGATAAATAATGTGTTCCTACGGCTAAGGCAGTAATTTTGCTCCATTCCCAACACGTAGGTCCACTTCACCCCTTCGCAATGGTCTACTGTTCTTTAGTCCCTGTATATTTGTACAAATATGAGATCCACGTCCGGTATCTAATACCCAAGAAACTGAAGAAGTAGTCATATTAACCTCGATAAAATAATTACCTAAAGTAGAAGTCTCAGTAGACTTCTTCCCCTTCAAGGTAGCGACGTACGCCTTGCAATTTCTTTTCCAATGCCCTTTGCCTCCACAATGGTAGCATGCAGCATCAGCCTGAGATTTGTTCTTATCATGCTTAGCTGTTTTCCCAATACCTTTGGCCTTTCTGGAACCTTTCTTAAAGGTCTTTTTAGACTTCCTCTTAGTGCCCTTTGAGGAGTCTATAGCCAAGACTTGCCCCAGTACCGTGTTTACGTTAGGCTCAATAGTCTTCCACATGTTTAACAGCTTGGGTAGAGTACATTCAATCTTGTTCATATTGAAGTTCATAATGAACTGTGAATAGCTATCAGGGAGCAATTGAAGAACCAAGTCAATACTTAGTTCATGGTCCATAGCAACTCCTAATTGGCCTAATTTTTCAATATAACCAATCATCTTCAGTACATGAGCACTAACTGAAGAACCTTTTGCCAGTACAGCCCTGAATAGCTTTTTAGATGTTTCATACCTTTCAGTGCGAGACTGTTCATCATACAACTCTTTGAGATGAAATATCATGGTATAAGCATCCATACCCTCGTGTTGCTTTTGCAACTCAGGAGACATAGCTGCAAGCATTACACATGTTGCAATATTATCATCATCCATATGACGATTGTATGCCTCCACCTGTTCCGGAGTAGCTTTCTCATTAGGAATTTCCGGTATCGGCTGTTCAAGAAAATATGCAATTTTTTCATGCCTGAGAACTATTCTCAGATTGTGGTGCCAGTCCAGAAAATTTTACCTAGTAAGCTTGTTGGCATCAAGTATGCCTCTCAAGTTAATGTGATTACTCATTATTCAATAAACTGAAATGAAAAAATATAGAACAATTAATAAATGCAATAAATTAATTTAACATGGACTTTTATTAAATTAATTATACTCCCACTGAATTAATGATCCCCTTAACATTAATTAATGAAATATTTTCATTTTTTTCAGCAGGCTAGGACCCCGTTTGTTTTAGTAAAACCTTGAGTTACTCAATGAGCCCTAATAAAACATTAAGGTAGATACTTTATCAATTACATCTACATGTGACTCCTAGATCATCAAGTAGATAACTAATTATCATATACATCTTATGTATTTACTTGACACGTCTCTAAAATCTTATTTCCTTGAGTCACTTAACAAGAAATAAAACTTTAGTTAAATTCGACCCACTGTTCAGAAACATCATATGTTTCATAGTGATAAACATATTCACGAGCGAGTAGCCTTGAGTCACTCAACAAGCTAACATCGATAATAAACTCTCGTTTTCAATATAACAATGGAAGGCATGTATTAACATTAATATGAATTTAATATTTTATAGGGGATCGGTCTCATCAACATCACAATTACGTATTAAAATAACATCAAACATGTAATCATCAATACATAATAAATATGAGTGGGTGATTATAGATAGTATCTATCTAGTCTTCTCGAGCCATGAAGAAGACTAGTTGGTCTACTCCTAGGGGACATTGCATTCAATCATCGAATGCTAAATGCAGTGGTCTCCATTTTCTACTCCAACATATATCCTATACTAGTTGTCGTCTTGTGGTTTACCTCCAACCTGTATCCTATACTAGTTGGCACAGTCGCCGAAATTTAGACACACATGCCTAAAATCATATAATAGGCATGTAGGCCCAATTGAATTAAATAATCGGCTCGAAGGCCCTAACAAGAATAACATAAAATAATTAATCGTACATTCAACCAATCGCATGGGTCGAGTCCGTAATCATCCACAAATATTCATCAACATCTAATATTAATGAACACATCAATTTCTGGATTTGTGGTAGTTGTCAATAGACGTCTAAGCACTTTAAACACATAAAAAAGGACCAAACAAGAACAAAAATAATTAATCAGATTAATTAATTAATTTCATATTAATAAAATATCATGGTTAATCCAATTAATCAATCAATTTTAATAACTAAAGGGGACAAGTAAAATAACTCTTTATTTTGTTATTAGTGTCAAAATCATACTTTGATATAAGTTTTGGAAAGTCCTAGGATTTAGAATCAAATATTAAATTAAGTCAAAATTTAACTTTTTTTATCCAAATAAATAACTTTTTTCAGAAACAAATTTTATAAAGTTTAAATTTTGACTCAATTTGATAAAGAGAAAAATTTTACAAAGCTTTTAAGTTAAATTCAAAACCCAAAGACTAATTTGTCAAATTTCAAAAGATGAGACTGATTCTAAAATTTCAAAAACTTCAGGGACCAATCTCAAAGTTTCCAAAACTTAAGGGACTGCCCATGCAATTTATGAAATTGAAATTGCATGGGCTTCCCTGCCGTCTTCAGAAACACGGGGGCTTGCTGTCCGATTTCAAAAATTGCAAAGCAGCCCCTGTCCCCAATGAAACCACCGAAACCCTAGCCACTGCGGCATAAGGGTGGCGCCTGCCTTTTGGGCAGGAGCTGCTGCTGTTCGTGGCAGCCTTGCGGTTGCAGCGGCCATCGACCCGCTGCAACTGCCCTACTGTACCGCCGGAACAGTTCCGGCGGTAACCCTTTTGCCCTTTTTGAATTTTTCTTTGAAAATATAAATCAAATCAGATTTTCAACATAATTCCAAATCAAATTCGGAATTTATTATTTCATAAATAATTTTCATTATCTATTACTGCAAATCAAATTGATACGAAACAATAACAGCTATTGTTATAAAATAACGAAATCCAACAAGAAGCAACGTGGCCCTTATACCACTGTTAGGAATTATAGACAACATGCACATCGGAAATAAAAACTATAATTCCTACATCAGGATCAAACTTGCTCTTAGATGGAATTCGTGATCAGAAAGTTACCTATAACGAAGCAGTAAATTCGGTTTATCTGATCACACCATAGCTGTCCAAGCGTCCAGCCTCTAACAGTAATCCACACAGCAAGAACAATCCAAGAACACGAACTTTTCGTAGTGGGATTAGGGTTTCTGTATTATCTTGTGCTAGCAAGTTAATATAGAATGTGTATGTGAATGTCGTAGTCACCCGAGACCCTAAAGCGCTCTATTTATAGGTTTCTTACGAAACCCTAGTGCAACCCTAATCTGATTAGGATTCTAGAGCCCATGTACGGTCCGACCCAATTAATCTTATATTAATTAAATCAGTCCATTATGTACAAACCCGGTCCAACAATTGAGCCTTGTACATTAATTCCAATAATAAACCCGGTCCAGCAATTGAGCCATGTACATTAATTCTAATATTAATTCTCATAACTAGATTTTCACCCTTCATTGCACGAATGGACAATACTAAAACAAATCTATATATTAATAAAAGAAGAAGTAACAATGAATTTTCAATTGGAAAAGATTCAATTTGGTTTCAAATTCTGTTTGAGAGAATTTTTTTAATTTAATTCCTATATATTGGTAGGTTACGTAACCTCCCACTACTGATAACTGCCTACTATTGATTAAAAAAACCGTAAAAGCATTCTTGCAGAATATGTTGTACCATAAAAGCTAGTCTAAAGAGTACACTGAAATAAGATTTTGCAGTTTCCTATTGCAAATTGGGTTTAGGGGACATCGCTTTACAATTCTTCAGTGATAACATTGAAGATGGAATATTAGAGAAGAAACTGATACCCTTTCTTATTTGGAAGGTAGCCAGTTGTCTACATTTATAAGCGAGAGCAACTCGGGCCTTTTAATTTCAGCCTCCAATAGAAAAGTTATCCAACATAAAGGTTATATCCTCTGACCAAGAGAAATGATGTAAGAGATTAATGGACAATGCAAAGAAATCTTTTTTTATTTTATTTTTTTCACTTTAATTTCTTGTATATTGGTAAGTTTTATAGAACTGTGTATTGTATAAACTGTCTCACTAATATACGTAACGTCCACTATTCATAATTGTCCCACTACTGTTGTTTATATACCACAACTTGAATATTATTTTTTTCATTTCTTTTTTTCTTTAACTTTAATTCCCATTAACGGTTTTAATACTAGTTAAAGTAACCGTTCACTATGTTATTAACAGTCAAGTGTTTTTTGTCTATATATAATTACAATTTGAAACTCAAATTCATTCTACTGTGGCAAATTGACCACCCAATATTGATAACTGTCTCACTACAGTTGTTTACTAAGACTTGAATATTATTCTTTTATTTCTTTTTTTCCTTTAACTTTAATTTCCTTTAACGATTTTAATACTCGTTAAAGTAACCGCTCACAATATAATTAACCGTCAAGTGCTTTTTGTCTATATATAATTACAATTTGAAACTCAAGTCCATTCTATTGTGGTTAATTAATCACCACTATTGATAATTGTCTCACAACTGTTGTCAATATACCAAAACTTGAATATTATTTTCTTTCATTTCTTTTTTTCTTTAACTTTAATTTTGTTTAACAGTTTTAATATTGGTTAAAGTAACCTCCCACTACATTATTAATTAATTGTCAAGTGTTTTTTGTGGTTCGAATTGTAGTTCAATAGTTAGGATATTTGTATTTGGGGTCAGAGTTCCTGGGTTCAAACCACACATGCCGATCACCGAATGTCCCTCTCTTCCCCTATATCACCATGTATTAAAAAAAAAAAAAAGGCCAA
>CAVNYN010222234.1:0-24054 GCA_963692815.1 Nyctanthes arbor-tristis
TCGGTAAGGGGCTGGTGAGGAAGTGTAAAGGCTTGCCTTTGGCAGCTAAGGCACTTGGTGGCCTCCTACGATCTAAAGAGACCAAGGAAGAGTGGGTAGATGTGTTGAAGAGCAAGATATGGGATTTACCAGAAGAAAATAACATTCTTAATGTTTTAAGATTAAGCTATCATCATCTGCCTTCACATTTGAAGCATTTGTTTGCTTATTGCTCCATATTTCCCAAGGACTATGAGTTTGATAAGAAAGAGCTAGTGTTGTTGTGGATGGGAGAAGGTTTTCTGCAACAAGCAAGAGCGAATAAACAGATGGAAGAGTTAGGGTTTGACTGTTTTAATGAACTATTGTCAAGATCATTTTTCCAACGACTAAGTGGTAATGACTCACGTTTCGTGATGCACGACCTTATCAATGACTTGGCTCAACTTGTTGCTGGAGGGACATGCTACAGGCTTGATGAGAAGGGAAATGCCAATGTGGAGTATAGAATACCAGGAAGAACTCGTCACTCTTCATTCCTTCGTCATGAATTTGAGGTTTTCACAAAATTCAGGGCATTTAAACAAGTTGAAGGTTTGAGAACTTTCTTGCCAATGCCTGTCCAGAACTCCCATGTCTGGCCTCCTTTCTATATATCCAACAAGATTCTACTTGAATTGCTTCCAGAATTGCATCGCTTAAGAGTGCTATCTCTAAGTGGCTATTCCATCACTGAGCTGCCAAGTATCATCTGCAGGTTGTTACATTTGCGGTACCTCAATCTGTCCGGGACTTCTATTGTTTCATTGCCAGACTCTATAAAAGATCTAATCAACTTGCACACTTTATCTTTAAGCAATTGCCGCTATATCTGTCAGTTGCCACCAGCAGTCGGAAGTTTAGCTGAGCTACGCCATCTTGACATCTCCAACACTGATAACCTGAGTGAAATGCCTGTTGAAATTGGTCGACTGAAAAGTCTGCGCACATTACCAAAGCTTGTTGTCAGCAAAGGTGATGGCTTGGGACTGAAGGAATTGAGGAATCTTGAGCATTTGCAGGGGACTCTTGCCGTTTCAGAACTACAAAATGTGAAGGACATCGAGGATGCTAAGGAGGCATGTTTAAGGCGGAAGCAAGAACTCGATGAACTACAACTGGCGTGGGGAAAAGATATTGATAATTCCATAGATAGAAGTTTGGAAGAAAATTTGCTAGATATGTTACAGCCTCATGAAAACTTGAGAAGTCTCAAGATTGAAAACTATGGAGCTGCAAACTTCCCAAGTTGGGTTGGGGATAAATTGTTCTGCAAATTATTTAGCATAAGCCTCAGCAGCTGTGGTGAATGTACATCTTTACCCCCACTTGGACAATTGCCCAATCTCAAGCACCTGCGAATAGAAGGAATGGGAAGAATGAAACACATTGGTGTTCAGTTTTGTGGAGCTGTGTCTGTCCCATTTGAAAGACTCGAGAGTCTAAGATTTTATGACATGCCAGAATGGGAAACGTGGTCCCGTTCTACGGATGGTGAGGAATCAGAGAACCAGTTCCCTAATCTTACTCAGCTCACAATATTCAAATGCCCCAAGTTAACTAATGTTTCTTCATTGAAGCTTCCAATTATTCAGGAGTTGGATCTTCAGGAATGCAGCAAATTGGTGTTACAGAGTTTCAGTAATCTTAATAAGTTAAATTACTTGAAGGTTGAGTCTGTTACAGGACTATCTCATCTACCGGGGAAACTTCTGCAGTCCACCGAATCACTGGAAGTTTTGGAGTGTTGTAATTGCAAGGACTTGATTTCACTGTGGGAAAATGGAGTTCCACTAGAGCATCTTGACCGTCTAAGACGACTTGTCATTGCTGACTGTTCTAAACTTATTTCCCTTGGTGAAGACGAGCAGCAGATGCCTTGCAATCTCGAAGTTCTGGAGTTATTTCGCTGTGCAAATCTTGAGCACATTCCAGATATGAGCAACCTTGGGATCTTGAGAGAGTTTATCATCAAGAATTGCCCAAGACTTGTCAGCTTTCCTGAAAACGGTGTCCCTCCTATGCTTCGACGACTTGAGATACTCAGCTGCAACGCCTTGGTGTCCCTGCCTGGTAGTTTCTTGAAACTTGAAAGGCTGGAGATTAAGGACTGTTCGTCTTTGAAAACCTGTTTGGCTGGAGATTTCCCTAACACACTTAAGAAACTTTCAATCAAAAATTGCGGTCAACTTTCAGAGGTTAATCTTCCCCCAAACTATGAAATTTCTTTGGAAGACCTGACTATTAGCAAATGGCCGAATTTCAGCTCTTTATTTCAGCATGTGCACAGCTTTTCCCATCTTTTTGAACTATATCTATCTGATTGTCATGGTCTAGATAGGTTCCCAGAACAAGGATTGCCACCCAACTTGAGAACACTTTCTATTGAACATTGTTCAAAACTCAAGGCCCTGCCGAATCAGATCCGGAACCTCGTATCCCTAGTATCACTTGAGATACGTACTTGTCGCAGGCTTCAGAATTTCCCCAGATGCGAGTTTCCCCCTAATTTATCTTCACTGAGGATCTGGGATTCAAGGACACTCAAGCCCCTAGCAAACTGGGGCCTACACAGACTAAAGTCTCTTCGAGAATTTTCTATCTGTGGCGGATTTCAAGACCTGGAGTCTCTTGGTGATGATAATGATCTCTTTCCTCGTTCTCTAATAAAGTTTTCAATTGCAAGATTTCCGAAACTTACATCACTTTCCAAGGATCTAGAAAACCTCGCCTCTTTGCAGCAACTCTCTATCATGAACTGTACAAACCTTAGTGTCTTGCCCAGTGACACCCTTCTCGACAAGCTTTGGCATCTAGAAATAAGTGATTGTGCCCCTCTGAGACAGCGATGCCTCAAAGATAAAGGGGATTATTGGAACAAGATAGCTGGAATTCCTTGTGTGGAGATAGACGGGACTTACATCTATAAACAGAGTTCAGACTAAGTTTCTATGACTATTCTTGGTTCGAGGGCATCAGATCAGAGACTATATCTCTACTTGCGGAATCAGGTAAACTGAATTGTAAACCGTGATTAGCATGTTAAGCTTTTTCTTTTTTGTTTTCTCAACATCGAACAGCAAATGACTTGCATAAATATTGCAGAAAAATTCAGTGACTTTAAAGTCATGTTCTCCCTTCTAATTCACCTGTGTTTATGTGCAGATTGCCAGCTTTGTCTTCAACTGTATTCATTGTTGACAAATACCCCGAACAGGACAAAGAGAACATCATTTTCGATCTTGTGAATAAAGTCTTTAAATACAGACCTAATGTCGGTTCACTGCAAGTCTGGTAATTTCTTAAGCTTTGAAAGGATTATTTGCAGAATACTTTCAAATTTTTGGAGCCAAATTTCCGAGGTGCTTATCCGCTGTTGTTTGTCTCTATGTGGCAAGTGAATTTACAAATTGACAATGGAAAACAAAGTAATTACTCTCATTATATCTTGAAAATTTCACATATTATACCATAATGTTTGCATGGCAGTGGTTTGTGTACTTGTTGTGAATGGAGAAATTTCAGGTGCTGTCTTGTTGAACTACTTCATCTAATCGTTTAAAACTCAGAAGTGAACATCCTAAGAAGGCCGAATCTGTAAGGATATCCTCTGGAGGACCCACCCTTTTCATTTTCTTCTAGCAGGGTGAAAGAGACCGGGTTTTTAGTTCTAAATATTAAAGTATATAACCCATTATTTTAGAGAGAACCAGGAATACATCCTAAGCTAAACTATGTAACTTCAAAAAATTTCCTACAGTGACAAATTAAAGAAAAAATCAGATATATAATATATATGCATACTGTGGTCATCATCAAGCATCTCGACTCTATCGTCTTTATCTTATAAGCAACAAATTTTAGATTCTTGGCTTTCAATATCAAGTAGACATATATTATTTTAGGTTCGTAACTCATGCAACAAAAACAGTGTTTTAGTCTCAAAACATCCAAATTTAATAAAAACTCCCATCTAACTACACGACGCTCTTCCGATCTAACATAAATTCTTTCTATCCTCACTCCTTAGGCCGAAGCTCAATCCCTTAAATGATAAGGTCACTCTTCCAGTAAAGCTGCCTAGTCCCCAAGATACATCAGAATATGGTCACCATCTCCTTTGCCGACGAAATTTTCTTCCAGTTCAATCAGATCGGAAGTCCATCCCTTCTTTCTTCTGGCATGTGGGTATTCACTTTCTTGTTGATTCGCTGTGCGTTCTAAATATACTGTGTTGACGTTATCTTCAACCTCTCCGATTCTCTGTACCATTTCAAGATCAACCTCTGGTCGGACAAGTTTGACAAATGCTCAGTCGGGCCTATCAGAATTCTCACGGATTCTGAACACAAGATATGCTGCGTAGTTGGTTGTCAGAGACAGCATTCGAGTTTGCATTTTACCAAAAACTTCAAGCCAGCAGACATGCAATAGTCCTGGTACCTCAGCAAATCTATGGAAAACAAACTTTATGCTTGTGATGACTGATCACATTGCTGCAAAGTATGTTGCATGTAAAAATGCTTTCAATTTATATATAGCTGATGGTATGGCCCAAAGTTTCACATAGCCTTTTATTAAATAACAATTACTCGATTTTCAATTGTGGTTCTTTGATGTGACAGTGATTTAGTGAGAAATCATTATCACGACAAAGAAATTAGAAGAATGTCTTGATAACACTTGTTTCCACTTGGCTTGCTCAGTCTGAAACTCTGTTCGAAAGTGCAAAATAGAAGCAGAAAGCAAGATGGAAATTCAAGAGTTGGACGACAAATAAATTGCTCAACCCAGTTGAGCAGGTTATAGAAAATTGATAAGAAGGAACTTGCCGTCGCTGAAAATAATGACTTCATATGTTTTTTTCTGTAAGGAATGACTTCATATCTTAGTTGCATTAAAACCATAATAAAATCAAGGGATACAGTTGTACACTTGAACTATAAAACCATAAAATTTGAACTTCGATGTTAGGTTCATGTCAATTGGAACAGGAATGGAGAGGTCACATGGTAACTGCTGCAAAGAGAAGACTGTATTCAATATGCACCTTGATTATATACGGTAGAATTCTATTTATTGCAGACAAAAATATAGAAATGATCTAACATTAAAATCTGGTGTCATAATGTCACCATATGGTGATGTTAAATAATATTGACCACGTGAGTAGATCATTATCTCCACGAATCGCATTAGTGGTTGATATTATGGTTTTATTATGGTAGTTGCACTTAAAATGGTGCAGATATTTGTCATTTTCAGTCAGATTATGGATAAGGCTATAATGGATAGCTATCCAGGTAGATAGGCGGGGAAAATTTTACTTTTTATTACTTTTACTATTTTTTAGAAATTTTTTATTTAAAAATAAAGGCAAAAATATCATAAAGGACCTAGTGAATTTATAAAAGGTTAGGGACCTACGTAGGAAAAAATGATTGGAGACCTAACTGATAAAAAATATAAAGGTTGGGAACTATTTGTGGAATTAACCTTATTTAGAAATATTAATTAGTTTGTTAGATTGTGTAATTGAATTATTATTTAATTGTTACAAAATTCAGGTAAAAGATCTTAACGAACCTCAATACTTAAAAAAGACCACTTAAACAATCCTTTCAAAATCTTATACAGCAAAAGGGTACCTTGATCCTAACATGCGATTAGAAGAAATCTACGGGTTGTAAAACAGAAAAGAATTCATAAAATAACGTGAGATATAAAGGAAGATGAATTTGAAAGGTTACAAAAGAGGAGAAAATCATAATATATCATAATAAGCCCTTGTTTGATACTCTTTAACAAAATACATTATAATCTCATTTACCACTGATTTGACTATTGATTTGACAACTACTCATTTATAACCACAAATTTCAAATTTCTATTAAATCTACATCACTCATTTCACCTCTTTATAATTTCTCTTTATAAATCAACTATCATAAATTGAATCAAACATCTCCTAAATCATCATCATCATCATCATCATCATCATTATTACTATTATTATTATTTTACAATAATACAAGAGTATATCAAAGAAGTCTTTCTGAATTTCTATCGATGTCATTTCCAAACGTTGTTGACTCCTTTAGATTGTTGAGTACGTATTAAATTTTTGTGAAGTCAATTCCCACTCATAGTGTTGTATGTCATGACCATCAATAAGAATAAAAGATAATCACTCTCTCACTTAGGACTTCTTCTCAAAGTGTCAGTGTTTACTCATGGTTAGCTTTACATTGCAATATCTAGGGTCACTAGCCATTTGGAATTAAAGATGTTTATTTGTGATAAGAAGAGAAACCAGTAAATTCAACAATAAATGTTGTGTACAAATAAGTTTTCTAGAATTTATAATAATAATATAAAATGAACATTTGATGAAGTTTCCCTTTTTTTTTTTTGGTGCTAATTTTGTTTATTTTCTTTTGTTAGTGACCTTTTGTTGAATTACTTGATTTAATTAGATGTCGCTTCCCTTGCATGGCACGAGGTGTTACCTGTAGCATATATACATAAAGGACCAATTGCAACCAAAACTTTAAGTTAGGGATGTCTATGCCAAAAAACGAACATGGGGGATCATTTTGATATTGGATGTCAAATTTGATATAAACTGAAATTTGGTAACATAGTCAACATTTGATCTTTTTTTTAATTTAAACAAAAAAATTCTTTGAGATTGATTGTGCTCTCAGCTCTATTAAAAAAAAAAGAAAGCGTAAACGAAGAAAATAGGGTAAATTTTATATATAGTTCCCAAACTTTGGAATTTGTACCAGGCTAGCACCCGAGTCTCCATTCATTTTTAATGCTACCGGTCCCCAACCTTCTATACATTTGCATGTGGGTCCCTGTTAACAGTTCTTATCCAAATATTATGTTAAGCTGCATTAAAATTATTATTATACCCTTGTATCTTTAAAAAGTTGAAATGATACAACATTAGAAAGGAAACCACCACCCCATGACACCCAACCACATTGCCGTTGCGAAGCAGTTCTCACAAAAAAATATTGATGTGAATTATTCTATTTTTAAGGCATATATAATTTTGATTTTTGAGAAAAGATTTTGTGTGATTTCAAAAAGAAAAGGTTATGAATTTACTTAAAATATTATTTTAATGAGTGAGAGGTTGTTATGAAAACAAACAAATTCATTGTTAATATCAATTACATATTTCCCACAAGTAAACAAAATTTCACATTTTTTAATAATTTTTCTTTACATTCCATCACAAATTCCAATGCCCTCTGCATAACTCATCTGAGAATAAGCTCTGAATGTGTAATTGAAAATGAAGGTGAATTTATTTTGTGTGAATTCGATTTTCTGCTGTGTGTCGCACTGCAGAAAAATCGGTTATTTATCAATTATGGAGGGACCGAATGTCCAAGTGACGTTTCAACCTGCGGCAATGGGTAATTTTGCCGAATTTCTCACCGAGTACACAGAAACATCACAGTGAGACTTTTTCTTGTTCTAGGCCTTCTAGCAGAGAAGACTTCAAGGGATTGAACTGGTCGTCGTTTCTTGTAATAAAACCAGCAAAGGAGACGAAATTCCCAGTTCTGTCGTTTGTTGGAACCAAACCAGCAAAGATGAGGAAAGTTCCACTTCTGCAATTTGTTGGATTTGTTACCATTCTTTATAGTGCACAAATATAAAATTTGAACACTTTCGAATTTAAGATTATCTGCAATTTTGTGTGTTTCTTGGAATTAGAACTCAGAAGGGCGTTTCTGGGTCTGCAATTTGGTAAGTAATCTTATGATTCTTCCTATATGTTCTAATAACATGTGGGTACTTTTTGATCTAAGAATACGTGCAATTATGTATGTTTCTTGGAAATTTGTGAGTAATCTTGTGAGCCTTGATGTGCGGGTAAAACAGGTTCAAAGTTTACAGTCTGATATTGGTTCAAAAAGCCATGCTATGTCTTCCATTTTTTTGCCAGTTGTTCATTCATATCTGTAGACTGTAGTCCATAGACATAAATTATTTCACTCTTCCAGTAAGCCATTTTGAGATTGCTGAATATTTTCCATATCTTCGATTTTTTGGGAACAATCAGGAAGAAGTCAATTTCCCTATCCTCAATTCTTGCTCGAAAATGCCCGTGGGAGAGATCATTCTTTCTGCATTCCTCCAGGCACTATTTCAGGAATTAGGTTCTGCTCTGCTAAGAGCTTTTCCCAGCTGGGAGCGAGTTGAAAATCACTTAAAGAAATGGAGTCAAACCCTGAAAATTATTCAGGCGGTGCTTGACGATGCTGAGGTCAAACAATCGAATGAGAATGCCGTAAGAGTATGGCTGGAGGAGCTGACGGACTTATCCTATGACTTGGATGATATATTGGATGAGATTACAACTAAAGCATTGAGTCAACAATCAGAAGGTGCTCAGCCCGGAAAATGTCTATTGTGGAAAATGATCCTTTCATGCAATGGCTTCTTATCTAGTGCAACTGCATCCAATCGTAACTTGATGTCCAGGATAAAAAAGATCACAAGCAGATTTGATGAAATAGAAAAACAAAAGAATACTTTGAATTTGAGAGAGAATTTAGGCGGGGATTATATGAATAGGTCACCCAGCACTTCTTTAAGTGAGTCCCACATTCTTGGGAGAGATGAAGATAAAAAAGAGTGTGTAACTTCTTGCTTGATGATAAGGCAACTCAAAATGCTGTGTCTGTCATATTGATTGTTGGCATGGGTGGGATTGGCAAAACCACTCTTGCTCAACTCGTCTATAATGATAGAACTGTTAAGTACAACTTTCATGTGCGGGCTTGGGTTTGTGTTTCACACGTATTTAATGAATTGGCAATCACCAAAACAATTTACATGGCTGTGACCAATGACAGCGGAGATTCTAAGAACTTAAATATGCTTCAGGTGGATCTACAGCAGAAATTATCGAAGATTAAGTTCCTTATCGTTCTCGATGATGTTTGGGATGTGGCCTACGAAGATTGGGTAAAACTATGTCTTCCTCTCCAATCTGGGCTACATGGAAGCAGAATTATTGTAACAACTCGCCTTGGTCGTGTTACATCTCTAGTCGGATCTGTTCTGGTTCACCCTATGAAGGTGTTGACAGAGGCTGACTGCTTCTCACTTTTAGAACACCACTGTGGCAGATCAATTGGCACAGATCCAGATTTCAAAAGAATTGGAAAGCGACTAGTGAGGAAGTGTAAAGGCTTGCCTTTGGCGGCAAAGGCACTTGGTGGAGTCCTACGCACTAAAGTAAGAAAAGAAGAGTGGGAGGATGTGCTTAATAGCAACATATGGAATTTACCTGAAAAGAATAACATTCTTAATGCTTTAAGATTAAGCTATCATCATCTGCCTCCGCACTTGAAGCATCTGTTTGCTTACTGCTCCATATTTCCAAAGGATTATGAGTTTGACCAGAATGAGCTGGTGTTACTGTGGATGGGAGAAGGTTTCCTGCAACAACCAAGTGGAAGTAAAGGGATGGAAGAGTTAGGCCATGAATACTTTAATGACCTATTGTCAAGGTCCTTTTTCCAATGTCTAAGTGACACTGATTCACATTTTGTGATGCACGACCTTATAAATGACTTGGCTCAATTTGTTGCTTGAGGGACATACTACAGGGTTGATGAAAGGCAGCAACTGATGAGGAGAATACTATATCAGGACAAACACGTCATGCTTCATTTGTTCGTCATAAATTTGAGGTTTTCAGAAAATTAAGGGCATTCAAACAAGTTTGAGGTTTTAGAACTTTCTTGCCAATGCCTGTCCAAAATTCAAACTTTTGGCCTCCGCCTTTCTACATATCAAACAAGATTCTAGTCGAATTGCTTCCAGAACTGCGCAGCTTAAGAGTGCTTTCTCTAAGCGGCTATGCCATCACCGAGCTGCCTAGCAGCATCTGCAGGCTGATACTTTTGCGGTACCTCAATCTCTCTGGTACTTATATTGTTTCATTGCCTGATTGTTTAAGTGATCTCTACAACTTGCGCACTTTATCTTTAAGTAATTGCCGCCATCTGTGTCAGTTGCCACCGGCAGTAGGAAATTTATGTAACCTACGCCATCTTGATATCTCTCACACTGAGCTGTTGAGAGAAATGCCAGTTGAGATTGGTAAACTTAAAGACCTGCGCACATTACCGAAACTTGTTGTCAGCAAAGCTGGTGGGTTGAGAGTGAGGCAATTGAAGAATCTCAAGCATTTGCGAGGGTCACTTGTCATTTCTGAACTGTAAAATGTGACAGATGTCGAGCATGCAGACGAGGCATGTTTAAGGAGTAAGGAAGCAGTCAATGAATTACATCTGGCATGGGGAAACGATATCGATGATGCTGTCAATAGAAGTTCCGAAGAAAATATGCTAGAAAAGCTAAGGCCTCACAAGAACTTGAGAATGCTAAAGATTGAATTCTATGGAGGTGCAAACTTCCCAAGTTGGGTTGCAGATCTATCATTTTGTGAATTATGGAGCATAAGTCTCATCAGCTGTAGTAAATGTAAGACTATTCCTCCACTTGGGCAACTGCCCAATCTCAAACACCTGCTCATAGAAGGCATGAGAAGCATCAAAAGTATTGGTGCCGAGTTTGGTGGTAATGTGGCTGACCCATTCCCAAGACTTGAGAGTCTAATTTTTTACAAAATGCCAGAATTGGAGAAATGGTCCAGTTCTGTGGACGTTGAGGCATCCAAGAAGCCGTTCCCTTGTCTTACTCGGCTTACAATATTCAAATGCCCCAAGTTAACAAATGTTACTCCGTTAAAGCTTCCTTTTCTGTGCAAGTTGGCTCTTCAGGAATGCTGCATTGTGATATGAAAAAGTTTCAGTGATCTTAATACATTAGATTACTTGAAAGTTGACTCTGTTACTGGGCTATCTCATCTACCAGAGGAACTTCTGCAGTCTGCCAGAACACTTGAAGTTCTAGAGTGTTGTAATTGCGGCGAGCTACGTTCACTGTGGCAAAATGGAGTTACACTTGAACATCTTGTTCGTCTAAAACGCCTTCTTGTTGCCGACTGTTCGGAACTTGTATCTCTTGGTGAAGAAGTGCAACAGATGCCTTCCAATCTTGAAGTTTTGGAGATATTTCGATGCATAAATCTATCATCACTTCCAAATATGAGCAACCTCAGGATCTTGAGGGAGTTTATTATCAAGAATTGCTCAAGACTAGTCTGCTTCCCTGAGAATGGTGTCCCTCCCATGCTTCAACGCCTTGAGATACTGACTTGCAACGCCTTAGCATCCGTGCCTGGTGGCTTCTCAAACCTTGAAAGGCTCGAGATTCAGGATTGCTCGTCTCTCAGGACCTGTTTGGATGGTAAATTCCCTGTCACTCTTACGAAAATTTCTATCAAAAATTGTAATCAACTGGAGCCTGTTTCAGAGGTGCCACTCTCGACACACGTTGGAATTTCTCTGGAAGATCTTACTATATGCGAGTGGCCGAATTTTAGATCTTTACCGCTGCATGGTCAAAGCTTTTCACATCTTCTGAGCTGTGTCTATCCAGTTGTAATCTGGATAACTTTCCAGAGCAAAGGTTGCCACCTAACTTGAGAACACTTTGCATTGAACATTGTCCAAATCTCAGGTCCTTGCCAATGCAGATTCAAAACCTTACTTCCCTGGTTTCACTTGAATTACGTACTTGTCGCAAGCTTCAGAGCTTTCCAAGATACGATTTTCCCCCAAATTTATCTTCACTAAGGATCTTGGATTGTAGGAAACTCCAGCCCCTAGCAAGGTGGGGACTACGTAGACTAATATATCTTAGTGAGCTTTCTATCTGTGGTGGATTTAAAAAACTGGAGTTGCTTTCTGATAATGATGGCCTCTTTCCACAATCTTTGAGAAGCTTTCTATTGCAAGATTCCCAAAACTGGCTTCGCTCTCGAAAGTTCTTGAAACTCTCACCTCTCTACAGCATCTATCAGTCACGAACTGTGCTAGCCTTAATGTCTTGCCGATCTGTGAAAACCTGCTTGACCTGCTTTGGCGTCTAGAAATAAGTGACTGCCCCCTTCTGAAACAACACTTGAACAACAGAGGGGATCACTGGAAAAAGATAGCAGGAATTCCCTGTGTAGATATAAGAGATACATCTACCCATGGTCAGACTTCCAGTTAAGGTGAAGTAATCATTTTCTTGAGGTAGCATCAGGAACCATTGTTTACTTGTTGAATCAGGTAAATGCATTTGCAGAAAAATTATTCATGTTAAGATTTTGCACACCTCTTGTGATTTATCTCATCGTATGGCTGTTTTTTCACATAACTGAGCAACTTTGACTGCATATGTTGCAGAACAAATGAATTCCTTCTGTTGATACTAAAACTCCTTGTGTAGCCTACTGACATCCTGGTTAGTTTCGCACACCCTTGATCAAGGGTTCAAATCCTCACCCCTATTATCCCCCTTGTAATATTCACACACACACAAAAAAAAAAAAAAAAAAACACACCACCTGTTTGTTTGCATTGTGCTGGCAGTCTCAAACTGTCTATTTTGGTTTGCAAGAACTCTGTACAAGACGAGGAGTGTCACCAGTTTCTGTGAAGGATGAATGAAATTCCAATCTCGTGAGCTTCTCTTCAATAGATTGTAAGCACTAGCACCAACCTGTATTCCACTGTTGTTTGTTTCTGTTTTGCCAGGAAGATTACTATTATCTGTAAATTCATATAAATTTTTGTCTTTTACACGTCCGGTTTGTGCTTTCATAATAATTCTTACCAAGCCAATGTGCAGATCAAATGCAAGAGCTTGCTTAAAGGCTAACAGTCTATTCTTGGAGAATTACAGTTAGTTGATCTGGCATGCTTCAGAAAGTTGTCCAAGCTCAGGTGAGCTGAGCATAGCCCATGAGGGTGCTCATATAAGTGTAGTGTTCAACACTGCACAAAGGCACATGCCGTCTTAACACGAAGCTAGAGACACAACAGCCAATAGAAGCATCTAATTCTCAACTACGAAAGACAGCATGATTCCTGTTACATGTTCAAAAGTTCAGCTGTACAATGTTTTCTTTAGGTCCTTGGGATGTGAACTTTCCTACTCTGTTGAATTCTTAGCTCCATCCATGTATGAACCCTCCACAATGCTGTATGCCCAGAACTTATATCATGTATTTTCTTTATGAGCTTTATATTATTGTTCTCTCTCGCGAAATTAAATGCTTATTCACAACGTACTGTGAGAATCTACTCAAAACTCTACTTTTGGATCACCAAAATATCAGATAGAGGAGAGCGGAAAGATGGAGGATTGTGAAGCTCAATTTCCTTAACAAATACAAACTAGACAACATTTCTGTATAAATGATAAAATGAGTAAAAACATAACACTGAAACAAAAGACATCTGTGCAAGAAGGAATTTGACAGCTCCGAAGACTATTTGTAGTATGCTTTCTATTTCTATTCACGTGACTTTTGGACTCCGACCCAACGTGCATAATCCACCCACCTGCCAAAGATAAAAAGTATATATTCTAAGAAATAACTCAAGGCAAAAGTACATAAACAAACCGGGGTTTATTTGGCGAAGTAGGGACTTACATCAATGACCCCAAAAAGGTATTGCCAGTCCTAACAGCGAAACAAACTGCACTAAGTAGGAGTTTTTGTTCATGTAACATGGGTTCTAAAATCCGCTGTTCAATAATTCCCGCAAGTATTTGGTACCTGTGAAGTCGAAATTGCAAAAAGTTAAACATGCAACAAAATATGAATATATTTTTCTACACGACGCTCTTCCGATCTTAAAAATTAAGCCTATAATAATAATAATAATAATGATGATGATGATGATGTTCTGACATATCATTTACTGGAAATCGGTACCTAAGGTTGCTTGAGACGGCCATATAGACACCATATGCAGCACTGGTTGATAATATGGAGATGTCCTCGGCTTCGCCGGCAAAAGATTTATCAAAAGCTTTTCTTATATTAATTAACACATTGGTTATGCCTGTGCCAATCTGCATATCGATGGCGTGAGGGAAAAAATACATGATATTATTATCAAAGCAACACATTAACAGTAATTAAGAGAAGCAGAACATGAAATGACTTTCAAAAAATTTCCCACAAAGTGACTTAAGAAATTACCAGCGATGCGCTGGTCCCGACTCCAAATAACTTAGCCCCATTTCTCTGCAAGAAAAGTTCAGAATATAATGCCCTTAGTTTCATCCGGAAATCTGGTCTTTACTTAGTTGTTAAAATCATGAATATCATACCACTATAGCTCCCATCCTCTGTAAAAATGTATAGGATGTACCAGCCAATGCAACCTGCAGCATAGTGAGAACAGATACATTTTTTTTCAGTAGCTGGAATGCGGGTTTTGCTTACCTTACTAACATGTATATTCTACATATATACTGTAAAAGAACCTGAAATGCATTATCAGGGCAGCCATAAAAGAACTTATTAATAGCTCCAGCACTCTGCGCTATTGGAGGTCGCAATGAAACAGTAGGGGCAGGAAGCCAGACAAGCATGAAATCTGCAATAAGGGCCATTATCTGAAAATAGTGTATTAGCATATATTGGTTTGGAAGAGGAAGAAATTGAGAAGTTATAAATCAATTCAGTGATTCTGGCTGCTGTATAATGCGCAGCAAAGCTACAGAAAATAAGAAAATCGATTCCCCTACTTGATTCCTGATATCAGATTCCAGTTAAGATTCAAAGTTTCCTTTTTTTTCCCCTCCTTTGTATAGCATCAGTGACTGACGAACTTCTTCTCGGAATGTGTTACTTATACAACAAAATATTGTAAAGACAAATTATACCACATCAGCACAGACGAAGTCCAGCTCCTTGGTGAAATTTTCTCTACGCTTTTCCAACTCTGCAGCAGTCTGGTGCTCAGACACAACATATGAAGCACAATGAACCGTTCATCAATTCTCGATTGTAAGAATAATGGGTCTCAACAAGAACCACCAATAGTATAAAAGCTGCTAGTTTCATCACAAAATTTTCAGTTATTAAAATCCAGCAAAAAGCATTGCAAAATTCATACGTCAAGATCAAAGAAAAATCTTCCAGTTTCATTTTATATAGCTTTTGGCCATACTTTGTAGCACCACTCCACAATTTGTTTAAACGTCCTCCAAATCTTAGCATATTATTAGTACAAATCACTTTGTCCAAAAGCTATAGCCACATACAATTTTCTAAGGAAACAGATAGGGCTCTGAATTTGGAGCCCAATGTCCAATAACATGATGCCAACTCATCTGGCTCCAAATTTGAAGCTTATCTGTTTCCATAGCCGGACTCATCTCGCGCCCAGTATCAAGCTTGAGAGTCCACCCCAAAGCCCATTCCCTCTACCATCTCCAACATGCTCCTACGGTAAAGACCATCTAGCCGAATTTGAACAAGAATTCGAAGCACAATCTTTATCAATATATTTACAGAAAGCGATTTTGAGGGAATAATTGATCAGTCTTTCATATCACAACCACATTCCTAAGACAACTCTATTGATAAATGTGTAAGAAAATCGTCACATATCTGGCCTATGATTCCCAAAAACAAAGAAGAAATTGAATTAGAAAAACAGGGCAAACCTTTGTAAAGATGCCAACGCCACACTCTATAGCAACTTTAATCAAGAAAAGGTCATCTGCAAGTAACCTTTCCTTAAACCCTCCAAACTGGAGCAACCACCGGAGTACCGGAGACTCCTCGAGCTCGAAAAACCTTTCTACTATCGAAGCCGGAATCCTTCCAGCTTCAATTGAGGCTGCCAAGTCCTTAGGAATGCTATCCAATGATCTGCCTGCCTCTGCCAAGGCCAAGATTGCCTCAGCCCTGTTTCTTTCCCCAGCATCTCCATCACCACCGTCCCCTCTTCCACCTCCTCCACCACCTCCGCCGCCCCCGCTTCCACCATCACCATCACCAGTTTCGCCACCATGAGTATTCAAGGAGAAGGCAATAAAGGAAAGACGGTGGGTGGGCTGTTGGAGGCAGAGTTTCACTGAGGAGAGAGTAAGGCCAAGACCAGTAGTTTTATATTGCAAACGGGGGCTTGGAACTGAACAAATAAGGGAAGATGGAGAGTTGTGGTGTGGAGGTTTCGGCGATAAAATGAATTGGGTAGTTAAGTATGCAAAAGTGGTGGTTGCCGCCATGAAGAAGGTGGAGCCTCCTCTCTCTCTCTCTGTCTCTCTCTCTCTCTGTGTTCAGTGCGTGGGTAAGTGAGAGAGAAGAGAAGTGAGCGGTGGAGGGAGAGATGACAGAGTGGTTGATGGTTGACAGTTGACTAGAATAAATTGCGACAAGTGATTAGAGAAGCTGATGAAACCATAACTTGGAAAGTTCTAAGGCTGTCCCCACAAAACTGACTTTTGCGGGAAATAAAGGGTCAAATAATTCATCCAGCAATTATGTCCATTTGCATGAATGATCACTTTTTCTCAATCTATCGTGCAAAGAAGCACTTTCCCAAAAAAAAAAAAAAAACCCCATTTTAGGTAAAAGCCGACGGTGAGATTCGGTAGAAAAAGATGACGGTAATTTAAAAAGGAAGACATTATTAGAGAATATTAAAGATAAATGGACAATTATTTAATTTTTTTGTACAAGAAAATATCTAATCTCGATCTAAATCTCTCACCATACATCTAATCTCGCTAGACGCATACATAGTGGGTTGTCCAATAATCTGTTGTAACGTGTGCGTTTGGTGAGATTAGGCGTATGCTAAGAAACCGAGACTAGATTTTCTCTAATACAAAAAGATTAAATGCTTGTCTGTTTGATAATGGGTTGGGCTTACAAGATGAGTAAAAAAAAAAAAACACGAAAACAATGAAGTGAAAACAAAATGCAATTTTGACAAAGATAAAGATCTCAAATAGCTACAATCCATCATAAATTTTATATAGAAACAGATCGAGTTCTGAATTTAGAGCTCGACCACCAATCTGAATTTGGTCAGACTCCAAATTCAAATTTTGATCTGTTTCTATAATCGGACCGCAATCCATCATACATTGTGGAAAAAACAAAGAGTCTTATCCTCGAGTGAAGTCATAGTAACAACTCTAACATCGTATGTGAAATTTTATGCCCATATTTAAAGTTGTTATCTCCGAAAATCAATGATCGTGATCAATATTCAAGAAAGCGAGCATCTTGCTCTGTACCACCAATTTTGATCAAACACAGGACGTTTGGCGGGGGTGTAGCATGTTGTCATTGGACAACCCACCACAGTTATGCAATCACAACACGACAAGTGTGCCCACTAGAAGTCTGACAAGGTGAACGGAACATTCTGGACTACAACATATGCATGTTCTCCATTATAATCTAATGGCTAAAAATGATGAAAACCAATAGACTATACCAAATTGAAGAATAAATGAAAGGTTGAGGACAACTGTACAAAAAAATAAGAAAGGATAAAGACTATTTTCTTTTTCTTTTATTTTTTTTTAACATTTAATAAAGAGATTTATCAAATGTGAAAATTAGCCAGGAACACTTTTCCAGCCCATACCCATTAGGCTAATATGATGGGCCTGAAAAGTGAGCCCACTTTGCCATTTTGAACTAAAATTGGCCCATTTATCTGTGTTGAAAAAAAAAAAATTGCGGATTTACAGCCTTGTCATCGCCCCTACCATATGGATAGGCATATATATAAATGAAATTTCCATCACAGAACCAATTAAGGTAGCACTCGAAAATGGCATCCTCTGCTGTGGCCTCCACTGTCAAAATTCTCCCTGTGCAATCCCAAGAACTCGACCACTCCACAGCCAACCCTTATTCTCTCACCTTCAAGCCAACCCTGCAAGAAATCCAATTGTCTTTGCTTCTGCTAAAACTTTCTGGCTTTACCCTCTGGTGTTGCATTGCAGCAGGGCATCGGATAATGGGCGCTTCTCTAAGTCACTTGTGGTGGCCGCTTTGGCTACCGAAACTGAGGTGGCGGAGGAGGGACTTGAACAGAAGGAAGATGGTGGTGGGGATGTTGCGGTTGCTACAAAGCCCAAGAAAGGCAAGGCTGCATTGCCGTTGAAGAGGGACAGGGTATGTTTTGTAAAGAATATAGTATTTTGATTAATTATGTATTGTTAGGAGATTATGATACATGGGTTTTGCTTTATTGTCATAATTTTTGTGTCCAGTGATTATAATATGTGTAAGTTCTGCTTACTTTTTTCACCATTGTAGCTTTGTTCCTGAAGCTAAATATTAAGGGAAATTTTCCGATTGTGTATTTAATAATTGGTTTTCTTAATGGAATAGTATTAATAGGTATATCTGCATTAGCTAGTTGGTTCACTACGAGTGTTGCTTTTAGGTTCTGATTGGGAGTAGAATAGATTATGGTCGTGTATCTGAATCTTCTACTTCTTTGCATACCACTGCACCCAAAGTTTTAGATATTTCACTTTTTGGGGAAATTCAGTTAGTTTTTCATTTGCTTACTTTCTTTGCATTAAACTTTTGGCTACTTAAAGGAGGATTGTTTAGTGGATTCTAATTGGTCTACAGTTCTTCACAAATCACAGGTATATTTATCAATGACCAGAAAAGCATTTTCTAGCAAACTGATGTATTCACTGGCTCACCGGATATCTAATACCTCTCTAGCAGGCTTTACAGTTTAAGATACTCTTGTTTTAGACGAGTATGATAGAGATTCAAGAGCTATCAAATATGCTTTCCTTCATTCCTTACTTGTCCTTTCTTTCAACCTCTGACGCAACCAAATAATTTTCTTTTTGCTGGAATTATCAGACAAGATCAAAGAGATTTTTGGAAATCCAAAAATTAAGGGAGAACAAAAAGGAGTATGGCCTAAAAGAAGCGATATCATTGCTTAAGCAATCAGCAAGCACAAAGTTTGTTGAAACAGCCGAAACGCATTTCCGTCTCAATATTGATCCAAAATATAATGATCAACAACTGAGGGCAACTGTAAGTTCTCTGGACATTATTTGGTATAGTGAAATGCCTATTCAAAATATCATGGTTATTCTGTACTGGGATAAAGTTTCTTTGCTGTAGGTTAATTTGCCAAAGGGGACTGGTCAGACTATTAAAGTTGCTGTTCTAACGCAAGGTAATACATTTCATCAAGTTGCTGCTGTATACTTGTCCATCGTCCTTATGTGCAAGCCTTCTCCCTTTCATGTAGAAGATGTGCAGACTGTTTAAATTTCTCCATCAGTTCCCGAAAATGACAATCCCCTAGGGGGAAACATGTCCTACCTTTTCAAAGTGGTAGGAATAGAAGATTACGAAAAGTACATTGCACTAGCTAGACCTAACAAATGAATGATCAACACTAGTCAATTGATGGAAAGGCAGTGTACTGACCCCAGGCACCCTTGATGACTTGTTCATATTCATTCAACTATCAAGAATTAATGAAGCATCCTTTCAAAAAAAAAAAAAAAAGGAATGAATGAAGCATCATCTCATCTAGATTTAATACAAGATGATACATGTTTGCATGTGAAACTTATCCAGAGAAAAAGATCAGCTGCAATTACTGCCTCACATGCTTGTGATCAATGTTTAATCCCATGTTACAAGGATTTTAATTCCTGCTTAAGGAGGTGGAAGAAGAATTACTATGAGAAATTAATTTATTCACATTACATTAATCAGTTCATACAGGGTGCAATATAGTTGGAAGTCAATAGCCAAATTATCAGTGTCTTGACTAGAAACTGCAGAACTTCTCTCCAAAGTCCAAAATGTAAATGCTTTTTGAGACACCAATCCTTTAAGATAAATAATACTGCTAAACATTTAGTTCCTTAGAAGTTTGGGTTGAAGTCTTCTCTTTACTACTGATGGAAAAGCATTGCCTGTCTGTTAAATCCATCAATTTTTCTATCTCACTTGTGTCAAATATCGTATCCAGAATACATTCTAAGATCATAGATTTTATGCCACATCCCTTATTATCTAATTTTTCTGGACTCCTATCCATCTTCTGTTTTGACTAGGAACTCCCAACTTTTCTCCAAAATATTAATCCTCACTGAGAAACATTTGTGTCATGATAAATAATACGGCTAAATATCTAGTTCCTCATAAATTTGGGTTGAGTTTTTTGGTTTACCAATTACCACTGATAGAAAAGCATTGGATTTCTGTTCATTCCATCAATTTCTCTCTTTCCTGTGAAAAATATCATATCCAGAGTACATCATAAGATCAGAGATTTTATGCAACATCGTATATAATCGAATGTTTCTGCACTTCCATCATCTTCTTTATCTTAGAAGTTGGTTTCAATGCCTAGAGTTGTTTTTCTGCAGGTGAAAAGTTTGATGAGGCAAAAAACGCTGGAGCTGATATTGTAGGTGGGGAAGACTTGATACAACAGATAAAAGGAGGAGTCATGGATTTTGACAAATTAATTGCGACACCAGACATGATGCCTAAGGTATTGTTCTTCAACTTAGATCATGAATAATTACACAATCTGTTTCCTTATGTTGCTTATTTCCTTTGCATGTCAGAATATCACTATTCTCTACAGTTGTAAACAAATAATTCATTAACTAAAAGATTAAAATATTAAATTACATTCTCTCTGATGATTCTGGTAATTCTCTCCTCTCAAAATGTCCTACATGGGGGCTGTCCCTCAATTGGCTATGGTGAAATTCCTATTCTCAAAACCCTAGGAATTCTGATCTCGTAGCTCAATGTTTAATTGGTGTTAATGTCGACATCAATCCATCAACTGGCTACCTGTGATGTATTTGTTGCTGTAATCTGCAGTTGATTTTTGTGTGTATCTGTGTGCTCTAATCGGCATATTCCCTCCATCAGGTTGCAAGCCTTGGAAAAATTTTAGGTCCAAGGGGACTAATGCCAAATCCAAAAGCTGGTACTGTAACTACTAACATACCACAGGTACAGCCCTATTTTTTAAGTTAACGTTCTCCACTTGACATCTAAAGTTCAGAATATATGGCGTTTCTTTGCCAAAAGTTTACTGCTGTTGCTGAGTTAAAGCACCAAACCCATATTCATTATCCGTGATGTTCCGAGCATTTTCCTTCTATGTTCTAGCTCTGGTGGCATAAAAGCACTCTTGAATCTTTTATATAGTATAGCTGATGTAATTCAAGTGCAGGCTATAGAGGAATTCAAGAAGGGAAAAGTCGAATATAGAGCTGATAAAACGGGGATTGTTCACTTACCTTTTGGAAAGGTTGATTTCTCAGAGGAAGATCTAATTGATAACTTTCTTGCTGCTGTGGTATGTTCCAAAAACTTGATCTTTTTCTTTTCTCACCTTATCTTTTCCATCCTAATGTCGATGGAATATTTGATTGTATTGTACTTGCTGATTTTTCAGAAATCAGTAGAAACGAACAGGCCATCCGGAGCAAAAGGGGTGTACTGGAAAAGCGCTCATATATGCACATCAATGGGGCCATCAATTCGTTTAAACATAAGGGATATGCTCGACTACAAGCCCCCAACTATTGCTTAAGAGTATACAGAAATTCCCTGTAAAGATTTTTGGAATTCGTTTAACCTCTGCGGTCAGTCCCTATGTGCCCTTCCACCTAGCAGAAGGTATAGAAAGGAAAGCGTCTGAAAAGAGAAATGCAGCTCTTGTATCCATTGGTTCTGATAATATCTGTGACAAAGCTCGAGACTACGGCGGGTCCTAATCTTTGTACAACGTTAGGCTTAATGCCGTCGAATTCTGCTAGCATTTCTTTGTTTCTGTCACGTGGAAATGGGCGGGCTTCATATCCCTTCAACCAGTTGCTTTTCTCATTCACTATTCTGAAAGTTAAAGTAATCCAAACTCTCGTTAGTGTATTTATAAACCTAGCTGCTTAACGCTCCATTAGTCTCATTTTGACACCAAATATTTACCATGGTCACAATCACAACATAACAGAGCGAATGCGGATAATAATTTTTAAATTCAGGTAAGAGTTATAACAAGTCGAAAAAATGAGGTTGTCGAAAGAGCTATAAAAAAAGTTGAGGGAATATTGAAAGGTCGGTGGTTTTGTTGAAACAAAGAATTTAAACTTCAAATTACGAGTCAAGTGGCCAAACTTGGAATGAATTATATGAATAAAGATATACATACCTGTTGTTAGTTCACGGGTTAATAGAAATTAACGCATTTCATGGAGAGGAATTAGAAGATAAAACTATCATTAAGATATGTGAGTTGTTTGATATTTACTACCTCCATCTAGATTATTTGGTCCTATTTTTCTTTTTGGAATGTCTCAAATAGATGGACATGTTTCTATATTAAAAACTCTAATTTGCATAACTTTACAAATACATTCTTATTTGATACTTTAATTAAAATTATCATTTTTAAATTCTACTTACTAAATATGGATAAATTAGGAACACAGATTACAAAATGAGAAAATTTCACAAAAGGTCTCTAACCTTTGCACTTTGAATCACTTTAGTCCCTAACTTTTGTTTAGCGCGCTGAGTCCTCAACTTTTTATAAATACGCACAAAAAGTCTCTGTTAACAGAATCCATCCAAAATTAGGTTAAGTGACTAAACAAATTACCTTTGTACCTTTATCCTTTAAATTTTTTTTAAAAAGATTTTAAAAATTAAAAAAATAAAAAAGGAAAAGGGGACAAAATTGAAGAAGTGGTTGGGAGGCGCCTTCACGGCCACTACCGGAAATGGTAGTGAAGGGGGGGAGACTCCCCCCTTTCAGCTACGGGAAACAACAACAAACTTTGCTGCCATTTCCAACAGTTGAATCTACCGAAAACGGTTGCTGACATTTCCGAAGGTTAAAAAAGGGAGTCTCTACTACCATTTCCAGAAGTGAAATGCCATTTCCTTCAGTATTTTTTTTCTTTTTATATTTTTTTAATTTTTAAATTCTTTTTTAAAAAAATAGAAAAATAAGAGCACAAAGGTTATTTGAGCATCCACTTAACGAAATTTTAGATAGATTCCATGAAGAATGACCTTGTATGCATATTTATGAAAAGTTGAGGACCCTAGGTCTAAAAAATAGATTAAAAACCCAGGCGACTGAAAGTGCAAAAGTTGGGGACATTTTGTGAAATTCACCCTTACGAAGTGTGTCTTTCCAATACATTTCTTAATTCTTGTGAATAAACAAATAAGACCAAAATAATTGAGACAGGGAGTAAGTTTTCAAATGGCAAAATTGTCAATCAATGAACCAACGTCAATGTGTCATTGCTCTAAATTATATTGATGCACTCATATTGTTTAGTTGGTGGGTTATTATAGAACAAGTATCTATTACCATCTTTATGATGTCACTGTGGCATTATCTTTATGATACCACTAATCAATTTAAAAATAATCTATCATATATATATATATATATATATAGTACCATAAGGTATATAGCCATAAGGCACGCCAAATAATTGTAATTTCCCATGTGACATGTCCTAAAACATGACACATAATCATATGACATCATATAATATCATACCACCTCATATAGTGTCATATCATATGATACTAGATCAAGACTACTATATAACCATTTTAATAATCAAAACATGAACTTTGGTGGACGTTTAAAGATGCATTTGCCTTCGAGCAAAAAATTCAAAATGCATGAATTTTTTTCAATAGGACATTTAAAGAAGTCCAGGAGCCTAGAATTTTTTTCAACAAAAACTAACTAATAAATCCACGAGTAGCAATTTGGTGGACGCTAAGGCGAAATGGATTATGCAACAAGGAAACAAAAACACACTTTCAAACTCAGAAAAAAGGAAAGATTAAATAACATGAAATGCATCACCTCCAGTCTCTATTTTACAACAATGATGATATCCACATGATACCAAATGTCATTGCCAGTGGTAACCTCCCAGCCGAGCCTCAATGGTTCTCCAATTTTCACCACAACTCCACACTGCAAATTGGTACAGGAAGTAGGCCAAGTCGTAACAGAGATCAGCTGCAAATAACCTTTTGAGGTTTTTTTTTTTTTTTTTTTT